>JAODTT010043081.1:0-10230 GCA_025400115.1 Pentamera pediparva
CTGACTTAATGCAATGAAGCACTGTAAAATTTACACATAATTGATTGACGCGAAACGTGGGATGGGGGAAACTTGCCAACAACATACGACGAAGTTAACGGTGGTCGGGAGCATGTTAGGAGCTCCACCGATGTGGACATCCACGATTTACAATTAGCAACTGTAGAGTGAAAGCGTGAACCCTCATATCTCACCAAGGAAACGTTGGGATGGCCCCTTGACCCAGACCTTACCGCACGGTTTGCGGCAGGTACTGGGTGCAGCTTGGTGCACGTGCTGAACATTCTAATGATAGAATTACCCGAATCACTCGTGACAGTCTTTGTCACGAACTTTAATATCTAAATTCAACAGATGGTCTCACAGATCGTAGACCATATACGCAAGACAATGGTATTTGGGTGAACTAAATACTAACGACTTGCAATTGAATTATGAAGTCACTCTTGCGCATGAACGTGAAACATTTATTCAACATACGAGCTAGCAGCAAAACATAATTCGGCATTTATAGTACCGTGTCAACTGCACTGCAGGTTACTTTTCAAATTCAAAAGCAGTCGTGGTAGAAACATCTGAAGCTCAAATACAGTTACTCCTGATTTACAAGCTGTGAAATTGAAGGCTTCGAATCGGGGATAAATACCATGTGAAATGACGCTATATAGTCTCATAGATTTGAAGAATCCATACTAACTGTTATAATATTGTATTGATGGTAGTCACATTTTTTATCATTCGTTCGATACAAAATATGAATACAAAATTTGTTGAGGCTACCACGTCAATAAGGCACAAAATTATGAAATGAATGCTAGGCACCCACTTCTTCAGCTTGGATATGGCCTAACAGTCAGAACACCTATCATGTGCACCTATTGTATTGTAATCCATGATTCTATTGTATTGTAATTCAATGGGTCACAGTGTTCACCGACTTGGACAAAATGCAGCTCGATATGCCCTATCCAAACAGGCGAAAGGGATCCGCTGCATTTGTTAGTAAGATAACCATGACCATATTTCCCTGGATCCCACTTCTCGGGATGAGATTTGGATATCGAGTTTTGCCGATATTTTGAACGTTTTCGTCAGTTTCACTTTTCGGGTCGTCTGGCTACCGGGTTATCTGTAAATGATCTAGATACTGGGTACGGTTGAGTGGAATGAAGGTGAAAATGTCCAGGTTACAAGTACCACTATGATACAGCTGTCGAGAAACCTAAGTACTCCCCCTTGTCAGGGGGCATCTAATAACTATATATTTGTTCCTGGCTTGATAACACGGTCATCGGTGAGTAATATGGTGCTGATCGATTCCACTACATCTACCACATGGCGTTATATGATATTGAGCAAAACCTCTCGTTTCCGATTGACAGTACAAGTTTATGGTCCATATCCGCACTGCCTGGGCCTCATTAGGGCTCCGTGGAATCATTAGCACTATTTCACGTCGCTGTGACATTTACGATCTGGTTCATAACAGAGCTATGTTTACACTGGAAAATGTCATGTTCTCTCATAACGTGACATATGGTAGGGTGATGAACATCCCGTATCACGTGAGGCAATGGAAGCTAATTAAATTGGAAGAGCACAGTAAGGACGACGAGTGACATAGAGTGACAATTCGGTAAGCCTGAAGCGTGATGCCAGGAGCTACGCACCCTATACTAAAATTGAATTTGTTAATGTCATGCTTCATCTAGAAGCAGCACTGGTATACGAAGACAATAGTTATTGAATGTCAAAATGATCTGCATTTTCAAGGTTTACAAATTCTACAATACGGGAAACAAAACGGTTAGAAATAACGTTGATGCCACAACGCACACACTTGTGCAGTTTGGTAACTTTAGGCCCGTGATATAAGTATATGTAGTGGCATATCGACATGGTGTATATGTTTATAAATTATGTGGGTACATACATAATGTAAGAACATACATCATGCTATTAGGTTCATATATTGGATCATCGCGCCAGCTCACTACTACAGCAACTGCCTCGTGTTGTCAACTATCAACTAGAAGGTACGCTGTAAGCAGTCGCACTCAATATATAGGATATTTGTTTACAACAGCGAGGACTGTTTTGATTAGAGCCGTTGACCTAAAACTAGTGCTACAACATGACCATATATGCTGACTCAATAATTATCATCATCAGTAGCCGACATTATGATTATTCGCAATTTTCCTCGGAAATCCAGAATGAATATTATGACAACTTAACCTACCCTCACGTACTTCATTTCGAGTAATTGACTTGGTATGACATGCACCCGCTGGGTATTGTATGTTCCATTGACATCCAATTCGCCGTACAAGCTACGGTGTTTATTGTCCTAATAACTATACTTTTCCACTATCCAATATGGCGGAATACAGGCTGGTCGTTTATGAGACCTATTCACGAGTATATGCATTTTGTTTTTGGAGCGTATATCGATGCAGCATATACTTTCGCTTGTTCCAAAAACTATGGCAATGTTGTAATATATATGATTTCCGTTCGAGGCAGTTAGTATCATGGCGATGTGGATATAACGGGGTTTTCCATACTAAGCCGATGAAGTTTAATGGTTTATTGGACACGTGTATGTTGAACAGTGTTGGGAAGATGTGAGACGGCGGCTGATATGCCCCCCCCCCCCGGTATGGGTTTTCTCATGTAAGGCCCATCATAATGATCAGGATGCCTCGGAGGTTCTCCGGGCATGGTAACTTTTGAGCAACAGCGCACTCATCTGTATGACGAATTCGCCTGCACCTGCGTATCGTCTAATGGATACTCTGTTCAAAAGAATAACGCAAGCCGGGGCAGCATATACTTACGTTTGTTCCAAAAACCATGGCAATGTTATAATAAATATAAATTATGTTGGATGCAGTTAGTATCATGGCGATCTAGATGAAGCAGGTTTTCCAAACTAAGCCGGTGAAGTTTCATGGTTTATTAAACACGTGTATGTTGAACAGTGTTGTGAAGATGTAAGACGGTGATACTGCCCCCAAAACGGGGTTTTAGAAACATTCTCATGTAATGCCATCATAATGTGAGAATGTCGCGGAGGTTCTTGGCGCATCTGCTATTGAGCAACAGCGCAGTCATCTGTATGACGAAATTGTTTGAACCTGCTTGTTGTCTGATGGATACTCAATTAGGATAACGCAAGCCATCACAACAGCTTATGCAGTCATCATTGTTTCCTTGAACAGAGGCGAAGGACGAACAAACGGTACATCAGCCCCTCCCGTATTCAACACTCCATTTGAACGTCGCCCATACAGTGTGATACGGCTCCTCACCATCTCCTTGTCTTGAAAATGGGAACAATATATTTTGATAATTTCCGATAATTACCGGTGAATTTCTGTATTTCAGTTCATTTTTTCTACCTGAACGCGGGGTAAACATTCGACGTTCGTGATACATTGTACATTTTTAAGATGGTAGTTTGAGTTCGCCTGGATGGTCAAGTTCATTATTCTAATAATGGTTCTCGTTAAAAGTAGCATATGGAACATTTATGCAAAGGTCATATGCGATCTACAAAGGTTGAACTCACAAAAACCCAATGAATAGGTTATCTGTGAGTTCAAGATACCTGCTTGGTTGAGTTTTGAGTTGGAGATGCAGCAGATTATAAGAGGAATTAGATCAATATAGTTACGATACACTGGACGAAATCAGAGCCGTTTTAACGCATGGGCACACTATTCCCAAAACGAAGGGGGGTGTTCAGGTGTGCCACATTGCACCAGATGGCACCCCTCAGGGGCACCCCTCTCCTTAGACCCCTCCTCCATGTCAGTAGTGAGCTTTCTTATGGAATTCAAAGTAAAAGGATGTTAGGGAAGGGATGGAGGGCAACTGGAAGTATACTCTTCTATAATGTATTGCAGCTCTCAGATATATCACATATGTTATTCAGCTACAGTTTTATGCTCTATGTGCTCACGATGGGAGGGGTGGTAGATGCGGGCATGTCTATGCTTTAGCGATTGTCAAGGATGTCAATTTTCCATGCAACTTTCTTCGAACTCACTTGATTGAGGGGCCCGCTCCATTGCCGGACCCAGGGATCCCTTAAGACGGCCCTGTTTCACCATGTACCTTGTGAGGAATTCGCAGCTGACGATAAGTGCAGTCAGTATCCAGGTCTCTACCCTTTCTGGACCTTGAATCGGTTCTGTCCTCTGCTCGGCAAGCATCCCATAAAAAGACTTTCAGAGAACATTCCCTGCATGTACACCATGCATGCTTTTATGTTACACGTATCCAAGTAAATGCTGTCTCCTACAGGGCTCTTCTTTTATCTCTGCAGTATGGCCTCCATGCATCTCAATGGGGTGAGGCCAGGCCTCACAAACACACATACAGCATGACTGTATAGATTCTTTGTATGAGCTAAATTATGTTTTCGAACCAAATATTATGATGTTGGGGATGCCACAGGATGTTAGACACACACTCCATATATGGGGTTCAGTGGGGTGTGAGAATGCCTAACATTTGGCGGCATCCCTCTTCTGTTATATACAACCAATGATTTGGAGACTAGTTGTTATAGGAGTGGTTTGTGTATTTATTATGATGCATGTACCATGTTCCTAACAAGATATTGTTCAATACATGAAGAGGCAATAAAACATCTGTAAAATAATCCATGGTGCAGTTTGCATAACCAACGGCAAAAATCTTCCCAAATTACCATACTCTCTCAAATGAGTTAAACATTGATCTAATAGACAGTTCCCTGGTCCCACACCTTCTTTCATATTCATTTAAGAGGCAACATTATCTCGCAACACCCGGCAAATAATGGACGAGTCCGTTTGCAACAAAATAGTCCCACGGTATGTCAGAAAGAATTTTGCATTGACTTATAATGATAATGATATTGATCAAGATGGCTCTTCTTCGTGACGTCATGCTTTTTCGTAAGTGGCTACCAGGCAACATTGCCCCTTCTAAAATCTGCCAAATAAATAACAAAATGCATTACAGCAGTATACATGAACACAATAATGTAAAGTGATTCCTGCCTGTATGTGTGGAGAAACCTTTACCTGGTACCCTGATTGGAAGTGATGATTGCAACCAGTTTGCCTAGTACCTAGTTAATGTTCGTATCCACCAGATATCGTGCACACAAGCTCTTCGACTTTTCACTTCTCCTGACCATGGACTGGTATCAATAGCAATAGGGTTATTTCTCTACATACATGTCTAATATGTACTGAATTGATGCATAACCCAGACATAATGCTCATAAACATATTCTGGTTTGGACCTCTCCTGACCCTGGACTATTGTACAAAAACAATAGGCTTCTTCCTCTCCATATTTGCCTCTGACATGCTCTACATGAACCTAATGGATGCTTGCATGCTCCAGACCTTGTTCTAGAACCAAAAATAATTTAGTTCTGTCCATATCTGCAGCCAACATGCCTAATATGAACCTTGTTCATGTTTTGTTCTCTCTTGACCTTGGACTAGTACCAAAATAATATCGTTCTTCCTCTCCATATTTGCAACTAACATGCCTTATATGAACCCAATTGATGCTTGCATTCTCTAGATATCGTGCTCACAAACTTTTGTTTTCGTCATCTTCTGACCTCCGTACAACAACAATATGGTTCCTCTCCCCCATACTTGCAACTAACATGCCAAAGGTCATGTAACAGATTCTCCCCAAACTAGCATAGGTGAAAAGAGGGCACATGAAAACCCCACACCCCAAATTTGAAGACTCTAGCATTTTGCATTGCTGAGTTATTTCAATTTACTTTTAGGAATTTATGACGGGGGGGAACGATGCGAAGGATGACAATAGACTCTACACGATGAATGCTGCGATTTTGATAACAGAAAGAGGAAAAGTGATATCTGGAAAGAATTGAATGGGATTATTCGGTCATATTCTGTGAACAATTCCATTAGTTTTTATTTAGATCCCATTCTTAATTCATTTGTCACAGGGTTTCAAAAGTACATGTTTTGCATTGACTTTGTACTACAGAGGCTCCCGCGGTTCCTCCCGTGATGTCACAAGGCGCATTTTGCGAAAGCAGATTGTGCCTGATTTCCACACTTGTTTCAGCTGAAGTTCGGTATGAGGGTTTGATTCCCTCAATATCACAAGTAGAAAGTGCCAAAAGTGGAGTCATCTTTACCTGACCTTTGGCCTTTAAATCTGACACAGGTACGAAGGAGAAGAGGGACTTTCTGCTGAAGCGCTTCCCAGCACTGACGGAGGACTGCATCGCACATTCACGTGACGTCTCCTTCGAGAGACACGTCAAGCAACAGACCAAAGGCAGAGGTGTCGACGTCGTCCTGAACTCCTTGTCTGGAGACAAGTTACAGGCGGGTCTCAGATGCCTGGCTCCCTTTGGACGTTTCATCGAAATCGGGAAATTTGACCTGACACAGAATATGAAATTGGGTAAGTTCGAAAGGGATCGTGATGGGATACGTGCATACGTCACAAGCAGAGAATTGAACTGACACAACCACCGGGCATGGGTGCAGACTTAGATAGGCCTACTGCACTCATCGACAGCGGCCATGCCTCAATGTGGGAGTGATTCCACTAGACAGCAACATCCCAATTGCCCCCCCCTTGTTTTATTCTGCTCCAGTCTCTTGTGCTTGTGCTGAGCTCCCAGTGAGAAGGCAACAGAGTAGCATGGTGAACAATCAGTTTGCACACCTAGCACTCTCACTGATGTAATTTCTTCAATAGAGCACATATGAAAAACGGAATCACATCACCATCTCATGCTCTCCAAAATGTTGTATGGTTTGGTCATATTTCACAAAATTCCAGGAAATTGTGGTAATAAAAACAAAATGAGTTATTTTGGGTTAAGGTCTCTCAATGTGCACACTGGGCATTCGATTGGTCCCATCATCAAATTGGGACAATTCTCTCGAGAGTCCATTCTGCGGATCAATGAAGACAATATTTTTACACCAAAGTTGCATTTTGGCTATTACAGAGGTAATTTGCCAATTTTTGGAGTAAGGCTATCAGCTTAGGCTACAGATTTAGTGTTTCTATGTATGGGCGAGTGCGCAAATTGAGGTACTTTGATGATTCCAGTTTCGATGGAGAACATGAAAAATGTAGGTATTTGTGCACTAGGGCTAGGCTAGGGTGAAATTCCTGTCAGGCATCAGGGTGTGGACTCCTCATCAGGGAACTGTGGATGCCTGTGTAGGAAATCCTGGCACCGTCGCCGATGCTAGGACATGCATAGCGTCTCTACCTGCAGGACTAAACGAATACCTTCTCCTCATTGAACTTTCAGGATGTGGCATCTTCTCGGAGGGGAGGACATTCTGTGTTGTAAGTCTTATAGATTTACTGGATCGAGGGAACCCACTGTTCATGGCGACCAAATCGTTGATGGTGGAAGGGATGAAAAATGGCGTCGTCAAACCAATTTCTCGCATAAGATTCGAAAGGGGCGAGGTGGAATCTGCATTCCGATACATGGCAGCCGGCAAACACATCGGAAAGGTGGTCATCGCGGTGAGCTTGGAAGAATATCTATTTGTCAGAATAAATCCAACTTGAATGCATTGCCCAGCTACAATCATTGCAAGAATAGCTGAGACAAACTGTGAAAAGCATGTGTGAAACCTCTCGCACGATGGCGGACCCCCTGTCCCCACTATTCGATGTTGTAGTAACTCGCGTGGTTGAAGACAACATTGAAAGGGGAGAGCGAGGTTCTGTCCCAGTTCCTCTATATGCACAGATATACTATGTGTCTCTGAACAGTATGAAATATACTAATTAGGTAGTCTGATTTGCATGAATCATGCAACTTTTTTCAAATTTTGCAAATTTTATGGAACTTGGTGGATGTGGTCGACCTTGGGTGCCAAGTGAAGTTGGGGTCACTGGGAGGTCACAGTGCGTTGTTATAATCATGCAAATGTTGAAGTTCGTTATATTTTCATGTAACCCAGAGAATATGTGGGTATAGCTGGGGTTACTAGGTCATTTCATGTGTCTGCTTTGCATAAATCATGCAAATTTCCTACTTTAGTGTCCATCAATTTGCCTGAATTTATACTGATACTGCCAATCTTAATAATGCCAAAGACACCTTTTTGCTGATGAGGCTCACTTGCGAGATGGTTGAAACTGAATGATCACAGTAACGAAATGGGAACCTCTGATGGCGAAATAGGCAAGACTAGCGGTTCGAGAACCCAACTGCCTAATTTCCGCGTACATCATGTTCCTCGGAATAACAGAGTGGGTGGCGGTGTCCTTGTTCTACTTCGTGACAATTACACCGTGAAATCAAGTTCGATTGATCCCACCGCGTTCTCCTCCTTTGAACACATTGACATCATGATATCTGGTCCATCAGTATCTCCTGTAAGACTTATCGTCATATATAGACCGCAGCTGACAATAGGAAAGAAGTCCACTGCTAGTGCTTTTCTCAAGGAATTCCCTGACATTATCGAATCGGTATGCTCCGACAAAGCCCATGTCCTCATCGCAGGAGATTTTAACTTTCACTTTGACAATCTTGAGAATCGTGATGCCATATCTTTTCGTGACACGTTACATTACTTCAGGATGGTACAGCATGTATTCGGTCCAACCCACCGCCAGGGGCATACACTGGATTTGCTCATCACTCGTGAGTCTGACAAGTTCGCTGTAGATGTGGACACTTGTGGGGAGTGCATATTTCTCCCGGATAGTGTCCAGAGCTGAATGAGGCAGCTAGACGTGCTAGAATCCTGCTCCCAGGGCCGCCATTCAACGTCCCCTTCCGACAAACGTGAGTATATAGTTTTCGAAGAAATGAGAAGGTTGTAAATTAAAAAATATCGTGGACCGATTAAACTTTCATTAATCTAGTTACGCGAATGTCAATCCTTTAGTATTATGGCAGAAACCCCTAGCTACAACGATGAAGGACCTAATTCGCTAATTGTTAAACAAACCCGACGTGGAATTATCCTTTCCCAACTTTCGATATTCACTCATCAGCTTCTATTCATTGGGTGAGCCTCTGATTCATCGTCAAGTTTCCATCGTTTTTGGACATGACGTCATGCACCTGGGATTGTAGCTTGTTAAGACCCTTTGGATTTGGAGAAGATATTGAAGTGTTATTACAGTCTCTACGATATTTAGTAGCTCAAACCCAATTGGTCGGCCTAGAATGAATACAAGATCATGTAGCAGTCTAATAAAAAATCGTTATAGGCATAATGTGACCGATCATTCACTGGCATAAAATTGACAGTCGGTCAATTTCGCAAACGATGCACACGGTTCATTTTTTCCCCTCAAATGACGATTGGTCAATTTCGTACACTAAGCCTTTGGCATAATATTGACCATTAATTGACAGTTGGTCAATTTTCGTCCAACATTTTAGGTTGCTGATTCCTTGTGCAACATTTTCAACAGTGTTATTAATCTAATAACGATAGCATGTGGATATGCTCTAGGGAACGACATTTATAGGAGGAAATTTTTTACATTTAGGGCAGGGGCAGTGCAAATGCCACTTTCGTACCATCTGCGTTGGATGGGGCTCTGTCTACACATCGATACATCTCTGCCGCATGATCATGATACAATCGTATTATTCTGTTTACAAACGAATACATCGTCTAGTTAGACCGCCCCGCAACGAGCTGGGGACCCGTTTCAACTTGTATGACCTTGTTCCTCAAATTTACCCACATTTAGCCACATGCAACGAACGTTGCGGCGGTGATGTCTCTAGCCTGTTAGCCAATCAGAAATATCAATAAACTGGGTCGTGTGACGTGAAACCATTCATCGGATGGGCTACACACAAGATGGCCGCTGCATCGCGAGAAGATGAAGTTTTCAGTTGGCATAATAACAATAACATCTGGTGCTATACAGCGGTTTACAAGTATCATCCTGATCACGAATAACAGGCACGACCCGACACCCCCGAGAGTAAGTTGCAGCCGCTGTCCAAGAAAACATTTGAAAATACGACCAGGTTCTTTGCGGGATTCGAACTCGGGAAAGTTCAATCAGCAGATCGAAGCTCAACCGGCCGAGCTATTTCTTCACAAGAGAATGCGCGCGTATTTTATTTTTTTTCGTGAGATTGCTGCACAAACCTCTCGTCCTCTAGATCGTATGGCTCCATCTCTTCTGGAACTGCAAGGCAAAGATATTGGTTCATTT
>JAODTT010043192.1:0-10225 GCA_025400115.1 Pentamera pediparva
CACAGAATATGATAGAATAATCTCATTTGATCATTTCTTTCTTGAATATCGGTTTGCAAAATCTCAGCATCTAATGGGAAGAGTCCATGGGTGACCTAATTCGCATCGTCCCCCCTCTCCCCATGTAATTAAATTTAAGCCATGATGTAAATACATACAAATAGATTGTTACTCAATGCACTCACCTAAATTAGTTAACTAGAGAGATATTTAAAGTTGAGATGATACTATTTTGATCCACCTATTGCTTTCCCAGCCCCTGTGAGGACACTGCTACTATTATTCCCTCAGCCGCCTGGTCTCGCTATTCCACCCACGTCGTAGCCTAGTGCTAATGTCTGGACATGAGCGGATTAATCGTTTTAATTAAAGGCCGAATCAAGTGACTGACCACCTCCCGTCACTCATCAGTTTGTATCAATCTCAAGCCTGTCCAGAGATGAGCAACTGATGAATGGCCATCATCAAAGAAAGAGATGTCCGGCTTAAATTATTGATTTGTAATCCCGCCTCCATGGACAGTATACCAACTGGTACTAGACCTGGGTGGAGAGGGCTCAGCATGGGGGCGTTTGGTGGTTAGCATAGTAATAGGCCAGTTCACTAATGCAAATCACAGCCCGAATGGTTTCAAAGAACAATTAATGCAAAAAAATTGCATGCAAAATGTTGAAGTTGTCTTAGAGACCAGGAAACTTGGAACGTGATGTTGAGTCTCCATAGATCATCTTCATGATAGTACTCCAAAGCGCTTGGCGAAAACTTGAGTGATGGGGTTGCTGGTCGGGGGAGAAAATTGCCAGTTAACTTGGTGCAGGGCTGGGGTGCAGGGTACTATTTGAGATTCTGGGGTGAGTTAAGCCATTCAAAATAATTAGTGATTTGTAATCCCGCTTCAGTCGAAAGTATACCGGTAGAACGCTGCCTGGGTGAAATTTTTGCTCAGCATGCATTAGGGGAATCTGGTATCGAGCATAGCAATGAGCCAGTTCACAATCGCAGATTGCAGCCCAATTGCAAAGCATCTGCGTCCTTCACTAGAGACAAGATTTCTTCCATAGCACTGCTGATATGTTCAAACTGTTTCCACTCTTTGAAAACAACCGATCCATGAAATGTTTTACTGTGTTACTGTGTTTTACTGTGTTATACTCGATGAATACTTGGGGCGAGCATATTGGTGAAGTTTTGTGCTGGTAGGATATGTCATTTTGGTCAGGGGAGTTTCAAAATATCATTCTGCACACTGCGAGCATGTGTCCATGTCATCAATGTTAGCACCCCTGCACCCAAGGACTATAAAGATGACTTGAACGAGTGAGATTACCCACTAGGCGACTGATCCTAACATAGCGACTAAAAGATAGGTCTTGTCAAAGTTATGTAACTATGGACACATATCAAACACGACAAATTGCCTTATTTGAATGAAGGGGTGGCAGGGTAACATATCTGTAACAAACCATACGTGCAATGCCAGCCCTCACCAAAAACAATGAAAACAATTCCGGCCTCAATAGGAAGTGACATACAAACTCAGACTGAGATTTGTGCCATTTCGTGAAAATATTGTATCAAGAATTGCTGAACACAAAATCCTATGTGTGAGCTAGTGGGCATGAGGTGGACTTGTTATTCAGACTGCCTGACTAAGTTCCGAAAAGTTTTCCCAAGGAATTACAATCCTCTGTCATCGCGCTGTGTACATGGATGAGTTAGATTAGTGTTATATCAGATGGATAGCGGTTTCAGACCATGTTTTTACGACCCTGAAGGAAATGTCTCTGAACACGGCTTCTCACCACACCTCCTGAACCAAATTAGCCTTTCATCACCCCTCATACACAGGAGTTATCCACCTCAACACAATAGTTTCCCCCCCTTTCAGTTGGAAGAGAATGACTTTTAACCCAACGCGCCAACAAAGGATGAACTCATGCAGACAATACAGCAGCCGCAGCTTATTGTAGCCATGATGGAGGGGACTTTCAGTCTGCCGCTCAGCGGAGCTGTTGTTCCCTTGACCAATTTCACAGAACAACGCATTCAACTTTCAACTGCTGCCACGGTGGGGTCATTAGCAGTCAATTTTTACACAGACAACTTTTATGCCAGCATAGGTGAAAAGGTGTCCGCCTGTTATAACCACATCCCCGATGCGAAAGACCGCATGAGTGGGAATTTTTTTGAAAAATTGTGCAGCTGAAACTGGGGGAAGCGCAGAAAACAAAACAGTCGGTCATATCCATATCGACCGAGCGTGATGACTAAGAGACGGATATATCTGTCTGCTTACTTTGCACTGAATAGACTGCACTGAATAGACAACCACAGAACAAAAGATTGCAAACGTGCATAAAATTGGTATTGGTAGTCATTGTGTCCACTGCCATTGTTGTACCCGATTATTATTTGAGTTGATGACCTAAGATATGACAATTATTACTAACTAATAAAAACTGGCCACTCAAAACAACTGCCACTTTTTTAGGCCATGCAATTTGCAGAAGAATGGTGGACACTTACTTCAATTTAAACTCTTTGTTGTCCCGAAACTATTTTCAATTATTTTCAACAATAGTGATATTGAATAGCTGGGTTTTTGGAAGTTACAAGGTCAAACTGTGATAGGATAGTGGTGGGTAGTTTACTGACACTCGAATCTAAATAATATTTTTGTTGTTATTCATTCAATTCCAATCATTTCAACAATTATGGTAATATAATACTGGGGAAATGGTTGTGGATATAGTTGTGGTAATGACTTCACTGGACTGGTAAATGACAATAAAATTTAATGCAATGTAACATGTTTTACTCTCATGGCCTTCCAGGATCACAAGGTTTACCAATTTGTTGAACTCTTTTTATTTCCATGTGAAAGTTTTGGGTGGAACCACTTCAGCATGGATCTATTTGATCACGGTGCGAGGAAATCAACCAAGCCAGTCATTTATGCAAACAGTCACAATGTGTCACGTAGGTCTACACGTACATTTACAGAAATAAAATTTGACCATAGCTGTCGAATGATATGTTACATAAACTTCACAACAGCCTTCCATGGATGCAAAATATATTCAAATTATATTTTAGTCCAATCAAATCTGGTCTGCAGACGGCAGGTGTACTTTCAAATATGTGAGATATTCATCCTAAAGTGACACATGAGGTTGCACAAGCTGTCACAATAACTTTTTTTCTAATTAATGGATTCCTAAATAGTAACACGGCAAAAAATCCACTCACTGACAAGTGCTGATGACGATGCTGTAAAGTTCTTCTTATTCAGCGAGAGCTAGAATCAGCCGAGTAGGACAAACACACCTGCATTTTAGAACGGTCTATAATTAGGAATGCTAATTTAGTTTACACTTCAGTATTTCAGAGAGAGAAAGAGAGAGGTAGAGATGGGCTGGATGAAGGTACCAAAATCCCGAGCAGGAGGCATGAGCAGATTGGATGGGACAATGACATATGGAACATAAAATTCACTACATGGACCATGGAGATACAATAAAAACAAGGACCCACCAACTAGAACTAGTGGTTTCCCACTGGCCCTAATCTGTGGTATCTGTTCCAGTGTACAACTATTTATTTCACAAGCTATATCTGTTCCACATTCATACAACAGTCCACAATCCCCCTATCAGTTTGACTGTCACCAGTGACCCAGATATACAGCACAGGACAGGGATACACCTCTGGGACCTTTCATCACTGGCTGCTGCCCTCAGAGGAGCAAACCACATACTGTCCAGCAGTGGCATACGCCAGGGAGGGGTTTGGAGAGTGAACCCTCCCCCCCCTCATGACCCAAGTTACCCAAGAAAAAAATCACCCCGAAAACACTTTTTTCTTACTGTTCATTAGAGGTTTTGCAGCTGTTATCCAATAAATATCACAGCCGTGTGTCTATGGGCCCATAAATTGCATATTTGCCAATAGGTAGGGTGAGGCCATTTATGAGAGTGCACTCCCCTTGGATCCCGACCTCAAAACCCCTCCCATGACGAATCTCTTGGTACGCTACTGCTGTCCAGACATTTACCAACATAGCCCAAGCTTTCATGCCACCCTCACAATGTACAATTGTGTAATGGTGAACAACAATACGCACCCTAAATCTGCCCTAAAAAGAACCCTAAATAGAATATAATCCCAGTCGATTGTAACCGATCTCTCAAATAATTAATCAGGGTTAGGGCTCAATCTGGAATTTGGGGTCCATCATGTGATTTAGGGAGAAGTGTCAAATACTCCTCCTTTTTTGGACTCTTCTGTTGCACACATTTATCTCAAATTTGGGGTCCAAACTGCCCGAAAAGGTGTCTATGACTCTGAGACCCCGAGCATGTACCTACGAGTCTGACCACATCATATTCACTACTCGGGAACCCAGCGCTAGATAAATCGGCTGATAACAGCTGAATTCAACATGAAAATGATTCAAGCCGACAGACAAAGTACCTTCAAATAGCCCTGCTCTTCTCTCCGCTGCCGAGTTCACACAGCGTCTTCGCCCGCAGGCATTATGTGTGATTCCAATCAGCATCACTGACAATAATTCAATGATGTTTTTATATCCTACTCGCCCAATGCACATGTAGCCTAATAGCCCTAAATTGCTGTAATCGCTGGCTGCTGCTCACTGCCGTGACATTTCGAAGGGGATTCCTTGTGGAGTGAGTAAGGTTATGAGCAAAAAGTCTGATGAAAATAGTCATCCTCATTATCAGCAATTCATTTCCCTTGGTGTAATATATGTATCCTTCTATCGTTTGATTGTAGCAATTATAACCAAATGTGAAAATTGTCTTTGTTGTGGATCTTTGTTGCGGGATGATAGACGTTCAAAATTGTCACCAACTTCATAATGCTCATAATGAGTAAATAGAACATTTGGGGCTTTTCCCTCTCCCAAGAAGAGTTCTGAAGAGAAACAGAGCTGACTTTAAATTTCCCACAAAACTTTCCAAATTGTGAACATGAATTATTATCAATTTTTATGGGAAATCAACAGTCTATATTGTTCAGTTTCCCTCAGATTAGAGTAAACAACAAATTACAGCATACCAGTCTACTAATGGGTCACAGTCCACCCCCAGTGACATTATTTCCATCACAGTAGGCTTTATTTGGAAAATAAGTTCCATTATGTGGCTGATGTCCATGAATATTTTTTTTATTAAATCACCACCCTCATGACCAAGTCATACGTAGTGTCACACACATGGCAATATGTGGCTGAAATGCCCCACTGATTTTCAGCGTGTTGTACAGAAACAAAATAAATTTTGCCACAATAATGTTCACATTGTAGGCATGCTCTGTCACGTTTCAGTCACCTTTTGCAACATGAAAGTGGGGGCCAATACGTTGCTCTATGACCGGGGAATCAAAACACTGTACGATGCGGTGCAAAGGCCTATATCAAACTGTCCAAACCCCACGATGTATTTCACGTGAATTAACAAAGACACTGCCACAATGTATTTCACGTGGAGTATTAAAGACCGGTACTTGGTGGAGCACACGACTGACACAAGCGCCCATGGTGTATGGCCGACTGCCGCTGTTCGTTTACTCTGTTACCATTTACCCCGATCTAATTCTGATTGTAAACTCCCCGTGGTGTTTTCTTTCGATACATGTATTTACTACAGCTGGAGCAACATTCCTCCCTCAGTGAGGAACTGTTGTTGCGGCACTACCGCACTAGTGACCTCTACTAACATTGACAACAAGCTGAAGGCCCAATCACACTAGTAGTGATAATAACAGCAATAACAATGATAATAAAATTGTTCGGACTGGCAGTCACACTAATGCACTAAAAAGGAATGCCAACTCATGAACTGTGATGGCAACCGTGAACATTCTCCTGATTAATCCAGTGTTCACGCTAGGATCATAATCTTGGGGGGAATTTCTCCCCCAAGAACATTTTGGGGGGGGGATTTTCCAACTTTGGGGAGATCGCGTACTAAAATTGAACGTAAATTGGAACTCCTTCCACATAAGATGATGTTGCACTAGTCTTATGCATCAGCAAATGACTGTTGAGCATCAGTTGTACTATTAAGTAGCTGATAAAATCCCGCATCACCGGAAAAAACGAGAAAAAGAAAATCGGCAAGCAGGGTGCGGGAATTCCGCTGCTTAGCGTGAACACTGGATTAATCAGTGAATTCGTCGGCAGATCTATCATCATTATCATTATCGAATAGAAAAGTCAAATATGGACTGTTTGACATTATAATATCTTCATAGTTCTCGCTTTATAGGCCCATGTGTAACGGGCACAATTGCATCGGAGCAATTTTTATCACTATCTTTGTCGCTACAGTATGAATGTGATCGTGACTTGGGAAATGATCAATGTCTCAGGGAACAATTTTGGGCTACAGATACAAAAGGGCCAGAATATAATGAGATCAAAGTTGTCATATTTTGTTGGAAATGTAGCAGACAGTTGATGACCTCATATGCCCAGTCTTGACCTATTCATTTGTGGAGCATTTCCTGTAATCTAAAACTTCAACTCCACTCAGCAGCATTTCCTGCCTACCTACCCACATAGTGGAGCCCACATACCTGTATAGAGCCTTGCCAGTTCACATGTGATTTCAACAACCAGAGAAATTGTGTTATAGGCTAGCCCTAAACCCAAGGTTGTATTAGCTCATGGTTTGGAGCATTGGTTCATCGGTTCAGTCCAGATGGTCACTTTGGACTGTGGTCAGTGTTTGGGTTTGGACACCCCACAGAGACTGTGGTCACTAATGGTACTCCTGGGACTACAACCAGGGTACAGCTGCATCAACAGCACAGATTTTGGCAGCAAGTGGACAAAATAATTAATTTATTACTTTGTTTTTTATGCTTTACCATCCACAAGCACCCTTCTTCCCATGGTGTGCAAAATCACAAGGGAGGAAATTCCCTCTAACTATAGTTACCCAAGTCATATCTTTCCTTGTAGTAATGATATGTGGGAAAATAAACTGCATAGTAGGAGAAATCACTGAGGAACAAGGACACTTAGCCTACCTAAGTCATATTTTTCAAGTATCAATCTGTGGGGAAAATCACAGCTGGCAACCTTACTTTTCAAAACCTAAATCCAAAGTTGATGATGGCACGATGTTACCCAGTGTAGGTCAAGGAAATATTAGTCAGGACTGCAGTTATAACTTTTATTGCCTGTACACAATATTCTTGGCATATTCCCCAGTTCTAATATATAGCAGAATCCAATAATATTAGGTTGGCAACCACATGCACAGTGATCACTTCCTCTACACAAGTTTCCAGACCAGTATGAGTGGGCAGCATTAGATCCATAAATTCAGGCCACAAGGTGAATATCAGGGGCACACAGTCACCAATCCTTATGTGGGGTTAGGTGACCTGCAGCAAGTCCTACAATCTCCCCTACTCCCATGGGTACAATGAAGACAAATTAGGTTCAGAAACCCTTCACCTTCAGTTTTATAGCAGAAGTGTACCATGACCTAGTTCCGTATACAAGGCTTGGACAATCTAGCAGTTCTGAGGCCTATAACAACTTGTTCAGGGATTGTTCATGAAGAGTTAGAGCCTTCATCATTCTGGTTTTATACTTCAGGAGTTGAGACAGGTTAAGGGAAACTCTAGCATGGCCAATAAATGAGATTTTAGGATTTTTACCAGACCAATTTTGAATTGAGAGTGTTGAGGCCACCTGCCAGATATTCCTCCTCTCTAGTACGTACAAATCCATTACTCAGCTGAAAAAGTCAAATTTTCAAAAATCTCTCTGTACTTTTACCATTGTCCATTTCTTCCATAATGTAGGCCTCTATGACCAAAACACCAAACATTTCACAGCTCCATCCCTTTCAGCCTATTATTCAAATTTGTTCATGATGCACTGATACTCAGATTACCATCGGAGAAGGTCATCATCAATATTTCATCCTCCATTTCTAACGAAGCTGTTTCCATCTACCTGGGATGACTTCTAACAGCGCTATTGTTTCAAGGTTGCATGCTCAAGTGTCCGCAGAATATCGCTCCCTATCGCTCCCGATAGTTCTTTGACCGCTGGAGTGACACCATGCAGTGCGATCCAAAAACAGAAGAGGGATCGCAACTCCGGGAGTGACACGTCCGCAGCGCGTACCGAGCAGGGTGACCTCATTCCGTGTTTAGAGAGATCAACGAGAAGCGACGAGACGATTAAATCGCGTTTGTGAAATCTGTTGGCATTTGACCGAATCCTGCCCAAATCGACGACGGCCTCAGTAGACGTTAATGTGCGAAGTCCCCCGGTCGCTCAGCCACTGGCTTCGGTAATTAAGGGCACTGACAAAGATTGCAGTTTGGCAAAGTTGACAACAATCTGGATTATTTGATCACGGTCTGCTAACTATCAGCAGCGGCCGTTTGGCATTATTCGCTGAATCAGCTCTATGTGCTCATGGTCTCGTTCATGCATGGGCAAAACCACTCAAGATGAATGACTTCGAGTGGCTGCACAATGACAAAGGCTTCATACAGTGGTTGGAATAATGTGTGCTAAGGAACATTCAGATCAATGCACTCATTCGATTAGGGCAACAATGATTCAGAACATTATTTGAAGGTGAATGATCATACATAACCACAACAGCATTTGGTGACTCATTACAAACTTCTGCAAATAGGCAAAACATGGCAAGAATGAAATGCTTAGTACAAATCTCCACTTCTGAATGTTTATAATAAATTTAGGCAGCCTTAGCTGATGGGTCATAGTGTGATTTTATTACAGGAGCGTACATCTCGGGGGAAAAAAATTTGGTGTTGATTCTTTGGTTCAGGTTGTCTATAATTGATTTACATACTTATGCTTGAATGTTTCAAACAAACTAATTTGAAGTGCATGCTTTGATTCACTCCCTAATGTGTGACTGTGTGGCTTCATTCGTGAGTGTCTGGCTTTATTCGCTGTACTGTTTTGACGAGTACCGATGTTGGGATAGAACCCCGTTGGTGGCGTAACATCAACCAGAAGTGATTCTTTGCTGTCTGTGATCCTAGCTAACAGCATGAATGGCACCAGACACAATATGAAGGTGATGACAAACTGATGGAGGAACCTTATGGGGTAGAGGGGAAAAGAAGGGAGCTAGCTGACACATCTCTCCCTAATCCCTCTATCCACTCCTTGATCAACTGTGATTTTAGTGGCAATGGAACCAGCTAGGCAGGGGCATAAATGCATGAATTTTCAGGGGGATGCGCCCTTGTCTTTCACAAAACTTTTTTCTGATCAGGTGACCAGGCCATCACATGACCACTAATTAACACCTGCCCTGGCCCTCACCAGCAGATGACAAACCAGGGTAGAAGATAGGTGTGAAAAATCAATATTTTGATCTTCACCTTGCCTGCCCCTGGGTCAACATGTGGTCAGTGACAGTGGTCAAGGTTAACCTCCAGGTTGGGGGACAGGTTTATTCTACATTCTACACCCATCTCCCTCTGGGGAAGATAGCCATCTCTCAACAGTATACTGTCAGGATGAGAGAGCAAAGAGCTTCCAATTTGGGTCCCCCAATTTTTGTTTGATTTTCCCTAGATGGTGGTCAGATATGGGGCCCAGCCTGTTTGCACTCCAGCTTAACTAATTGGTGTGAGCTCTGGGGTGTTAGCAAATACAGGACTTTAAGTAGATTAGGCTCCAAGTACATGGCTCTGGCCTTGTAACAAGGCAGTTGATAATTGGATGACCCAATGGTAATAAAGCAGAGGTAACTTTAGGTGTCAGACACAATGGAGGGATTACAATGGTTGTGGTTTCAGAAGTCAAGGTACACTTCATGTTTGCAACCGGAAGTTTAGCAGAATGGGAGGTTGAATTACAAACCTCAGACGGGGAAGATAATCTTGGGATTCGGCACAAAATTCAAACGTGTTCTACCAGGGAATGACGAGAGCACTATATATGCAAGTAAAACTACGAATCTTCATTCTTGCTGTCTTTACATCAGGAAGTGGACGGACGAATGGAGCAATGGCTATGGCGAGAGCAATGGCTGGTGAGCAGGAGTGTTTACCAAGACAGTAGGATTCGCTGCCAGGAAACTTCTTCGACCAGTCCCGCAAAGTCAGCAGAGAGGAGCAGGACGCTTTTGAGTATGCTCAAGTACGAAATTGTGTTACAATACAAACTTTATGGCTTTTTCGCGCATGT
>JAODTT010043303.1:0-15433 GCA_025400115.1 Pentamera pediparva
AAAGTGCAATTTTGTTTGCGAGATCCGCCATGAAAAGATGCTGCACAACGCCTAGCACGGAAACTACTGTTTTATATGACCCCTCACGACGATGTGAGATTTTTTAGCCGCCCCTCCCATCATATGCACGACCCTGACACATTAATTGGCTGTACAGTGTGCATAGATGAAATTTTGCAAATTTATTGATAGGTTGAAGAGTAAAGTTAACCAGGAGTTTTTTCATAGTCTTCGCTGTGCTGTGACGTAAAGTCGCCTACGAAATCATCATTTGTTCACGGGAGATGCGATGAGATCTAACCTAATGTGCGACTGTCGACGTGCAATTTCAACCGAAAAATTATGAAAAATGAGATGATGAAAAATTAATGGGAAATACTACAAAAAGGGGAATAGGTTCGGCCATTTTTTGCCCAGGAAGTGCCATTTCTGGTGATCTTGGGATTTCCAAGCCCAACATTTTTCTTGGACGCTACGCGCCAACCCGTGGTGGCGCTCCGCTAAGTAGTAGTAATGACCCTGACTTCGTCCTTTATTGCCTGCCGTTAGATCAAATTAGTTGCAGAATATGGGTAGGTTCAAAGTGAAATTTCCGCGAAATATCATTGCTCATATTCTGAACAGATACATGAGCCGAAACGTATAATGGCCTCCAAAAACATCGTTCATGGGAGACGCAATGAGGTCGAACGTAATGTGTGACGGTTGTCATGCAGTTTCAAAACGAATGTATGAAAACACTAATAGGAAATACCTAGCTCTGAGCCTAAAAGAGTAATCGGGTTGGTCATTTTTGTGCACAGGAAATGCTATTTCCGGTGATCTGAGAATTTTCGAGACCCAATTTGATCGGACGCTGGGCGCCAACCGGTGATGGCGATCGGCTTAGACAGCTCGCACGAGTTGCGATGAGGTTGAACCCAACGTGGGACGGTTGACATGCAATTGAAAAATAAATTATGAATGTACAGACTAATGGGAACCACTCAATCCTAAGTCAAAAGTGGGAATTGATTTGGTCATTTTTGTTCACAGGAAATGCAATTTCCGGTGATCTGAGGGTTTTCAAAACCCAATTTTTCTCGGACGCTAGGCGCCGACCGGTAATGGCGATCGGCTTAGCCAGCTCACACGAGATGCGATGAGGTTGAACCTAAGGTAAAACGGTTGACATGCAATTAAAAAAAAATTATGTATGTAAAGACTAATGGGAAATACTCAATCCTAAGTCAGAATTGAGAATTGTTTTTGTGCACAGGAGATGCTATCTCCGGTGATCTGGGGGGTGTCAAAACCCAGAATTTTCGTGTACGCTACGCGCCAACCGATGGTGGCGCTCCGCTTAGATAGTCATCCGCGCCCCCTGGGTTGAAAAATCCTGCATACGCGCCTGATACTTTCTAGGAAACTCTACAGCACCACGAGTGATTCCCCCGGCAATGTGAAGTGCAATAAGCGCAGACCCCCTTGCCTAGTCTGCAATCATCTTGATGTTTCCCAAACCCTTATCCATCCAGCTTCCGGTGTCAGTTTGAGGACATATGTCGTAAACCATGATTCGTGACAACATTGTGGTCGAGTACAGGAAAGCAAATATACCCTATATTTCTGCTGCTCCAATACCAATAACAATATAACACATGGAAAATAATTTGGATCTTTTTTCACAACAGGGATATTCCCAGCAATCGACTCATCAATTTGCCTGAAAAAGTCTTCTGTAATCTGCACCAACTGGTCGAATTGTAAGTAGGTTGATGTTGCAATTCTATTTCCATTTCATTCCTCTGCATCTACAGAAAATGAAATATATTCGTTGATATTATCCCTTTAGCATTACCGCCTAACGAGCTGTGACGTAGCCAGGATAATTTTAACTGAGGGCACCGGGAGACACAATTACCCAAATGTTCTCCCTCTTTTTACAAGACAATATTCCACAGGGGACTAGGGGATTCGCTTTCTCGTAGGAGATGAGTGCATTCCATGCCATGCCTTGTATAGCCACGCCTCTGAGTGGCGCTGAACTGGAGAGTCTATGTGACTTTGTATTCAGAGGACAGTGAGATATGCCATTCATGGAAATACAACGAACATAGAAATAGATCACGATTTTCTCACTAGAACCCACCACTCAGGAATGGTGTTGCGGAATACCACTATAAGAATTCACAAAATGTCGTGCGCAAAGTTATTACATACCTGGATGATTATGTAATTGGGCGTATCCAAATTATCCGTACCTGTCAACAGGAATCTTGCAGACAATCTTCTGAGCAGTCTACACAAAGACACATTCTCCAAGCAGACGCTCCTGCAAATGCTGTGAGTATTCAAGTCTCCAATACATGTTTGAAATATACTCCACGATTCAATATGTTTATCATATGGGTTGCAACAACTTATTGTTCATTTGTCACATCTACCCAGGGAGCATACGCATCAGTCATGTCAGTTGCAATCCGTCGATGATACTACGATTATGATTTTGCGCATTACAATTTTATTTCTTCATTTATTTAGTGGCATTTATGTTGCATCGGAAGAAATCACGGTTGCAATCAATTCATGCATTCTCCTTTGTATTTATTTTCAGAGATCTCTCAAGAAATCAAATGAGTGATATTGAAGAACCAATACGACCACTGTCGAACCTAAGTGCGCTGTGAGTTGCTCAGTTTGTATCATCCTATTTCAAGCTCCAATTGATTGAACTGTTACATATTTTTCTCATGATCGCGATTGTTATATCTCAATATCTGAATAATGAAATGATTGCGTTTTTTAATTCATGCCAGACATTCAATAAACTAATGTCAGGCAGAGGTGTATCACTTGTACACACCTTATCACAGAGCATCACAGAATTGCGTAGAGCCTAACAGGAAAGTGTCGCTATGTCATATGCTCCCCTTATGTGATTGGCATTTTCTCCATCGATTTCATTCCTTTTGTTGAATGTTAGGTTCATATCATACAATCGACTACGATCGTTACATGCGGATGTTGTCGCCCGTCTGACGCAGCTGCTATACATTTCAGTACCGATTTAGTAATTTGCATATTATGCTACATGCACCGAACCACTGAAAACCACAAAGAAAGAATCGTTCAATATTGTTATGAAATGGAATCGTTTCCGTTTTCTACTCCAGCGACGTTTCTGGAAATCAAATAGGCACACTCGATGACTTATTCCAGAGGTCACTTCCAAACTTACGAGAACTGTGAGTAAATTTATAACCCTGCACAATTTATTTTGAGCGCGCCTTTGGGCAAATGTGCACCGACTTGTGTTGACATGTTTTTTCATATAAAATATTTGTTGGTCGAATGTAACCATCAAGTGATAATTTTCATCTAGTCACTTCAAATGTCCTATTTATCTTCTCCACATTCATTGCATGACCGACATCTGTACATTCTGATCAAGGTTTTTCCAGTGTAAACGATTTGCCACTTCACTAATTCATAGGGTGAACTCCGAAAGTTATTTCACAAACAAGAGTCAACAAACTAGAAAAAACCAAGGAATGTGATAATCATCTAATATCAAATACTTGACGTTAATTATTTTGTTCATTGCAATGTGTTAAGAATAGATATAGACGGAAAACAGTTTGTAAATAGCTTAAGGCAATTCTTTGTCAGTTGTTCTTGCCTGTTTCCCCCTTTTTGAATAACTGATCAATTGCAATTCCAATAAATTGCAGCAGTTTAGGATGCAAATATCACCGATCATTGTAATCTCGAAGAAATATTCATATATTGTAACAAAAAGTGTCTAGTAGTTTGTATGGCTTATTCAATCAGAGCTGAGCCTTTACGGTTCTGGTACAACAACAAATTTGGTCATTTATTGACTCACTTCACAGGAGCCTCGATCATAACCTTCTCAGTTCTATCCGGGCAGGGGCATTTTCGAATTTGAAACAGCTTAATATTCTGTAAGTACTATCATTTCTTCGTTTATTTTATTTCTATCAGTGTGAATTTTTTACATAACAATAAGTACGCGTGACTCTTTCAGAGGTCTCAAACTCAGTAACGAGAAACCATATTTCCTATAACACTTTGATGTGTCACGTGGCTACTTCATGCATCCTTTCAGGAATAAATTTTAGTGATGATAAGCTTGATAACATACATATGACTGTCACCATCCGTTCTCAAGGAAATGTAGGTTCAATGTTATCACCAGGTATGTTTCGTTCACCCTGACACCAACCATATGCATCTCCTTATCTAGCAAATTAATTATTGTGAATGTGATATCTCATGATCATCCACGAGGGGTGATTAACTCTAGACTGTTATGTGAGTAGATGATCTTCATTCTCGTATAGTGGATCGCAAGCACCTCCAACACTGAGGAAGTGAAGTTTGGAGTGGATTTCATGGTTGCTTCTCACTAACGGAGGGATAACTGGCCCATCGTCTTGTAATGGGCAGTAACTCGTCCTTTCGTTTGTGGTGAACCACGTTCGTGAAAGCGTTGAATAAACAGTGATCATGATGATGCTAGCCAGCCGATACCCATGCTGTGTACCACTGACTTTATATAGCTGAGATTCCATATGTTCAAATGCGTGGTGAGGTGCGGATAGGCTAAAAAAGTAGCAGTTTTGCGAAGAAAGGAGAAGGCTGTAAGATGATGCGGAAATGATAATGAGGTGGTAATGAATATGTAGCAGCTCATGAATAAAGACGGTATGAATGTTTTATGAAGAAGATAATTCATAGAATCCGTTCGCGGTGATGCTGCATCAATATTGTATGGTACTCACGGTAATTTTCTCTTCTCCTTGTCCTCGTCGCATTTCATTCGAATGATTTTTTGCCGCTACGTAATCTGTCTCTATCTCTGCAAACCGAATGCAGCTCAATCGGGCAATTCCCATGTTTGTGCCCGCGTGAATCCAACATTTATGGTGTCATGCCGCAGGAGTCTCAGCTGACACATGCCAAACATTGAATCCAACCAGTTTTTCCCCCTCCTCGGAATACGCGACAACTAATATTCTCACCCAAATTATTCTCAACAGCCTAATGTCTAGTAACCTAATAAGCTCGATACACCAAGACGCTTTTACTGGTTTACATCAACTCTGGAATTTGTGAGTATCGTCACGACAAAATTTGGTTTCATTTCGAGTCCTGGAAGTTGATTCATTCTAATTCCCTCGATGACTCAAATGTGTCAAAGCATTGATTCCCTCTCTATTTTCTTTGGAAGTCACATAACTGGAATAATAAAGAAGGTAGAGTTACACTTATGTCTCGAAGTTCCATCCGTTGAAATTTTCCTTCGTTGCTCAATTTGCGCATGTTATACTACACACTCACCGTGTAGACATGTTATTATCATGCCTTAACTGGTGTGGTAGCGTGCAGATACTAACATAGTACACGAGAAACACGTTAAGAAGGAGTAACTCTGCCAAAAACGACACCTGTTTAAATGTTGCTAACCTTCATTCACACATGTTGACATGTGTTGTCACTGGAAAATACGTGTCAGGGAAGGTGTCTGATGATCTGACCCTAGCCCCTTATTCGAGTCCATTCCTCCTGTCTAAACTCCTTCTCTCTCGTTCCGTAAACCTTAATTCTTCTTAGATGCTTCACTGTTCATGCATATGCATGCATTGACGTCACACTAGCAGCAACATCTCTAAACACAAAAATCAGTTGAAATTCGGTCTGCATTTTTGAACTCAAATGGGGACAGTTTTACATGACCTCTGGAAGGAATTACACTTTGATTCTATCATTAATATACCATCGACGCTTTGTTTTAGGACATGTGATATATATACACATGGAATTAGAAGGTGATGAGAAAAATGAAAACTAGTGGATGTCACTACGTATACACATTAATTTACTGTATCTAAATCTAAACTAATATTCATACCTGCTTGACGGATGTGTTTCATACTTTTTGTTGACAGAATACTATCTAACAACCGGATAAGTTTTATACACGACGAAACCTTTACCAAGCTGGGCCGTCTCATGTTACTGTAAGTAACACATGTATTACTATAAAGACTTGTATGCTACGATATTTCCCCAAAGAAAAGTGAGTAAGTGGCCAATGAAAGTGTAAATACACATTTTTTTATTCCTTGCCGAAGGCAAATAGAATCTATGCAGTCACACAATTGTGTATGTGTGTCCGTGTGTGTGTACGTATGTGTGTGTATGTGTGTGTCTGTGTGTGTGTGTATGTGACACTTCTTGTATGCCTGATATCTGAAGAACGCAAGCATGTAACGAGGTCAAATTGGGTATGCAGGTTCCATATATGGAGAGGAAGAACCCTATTGTTTTTCGTGTCAAGTCAAGGTCCTTCAATGTCAGGAGAGGGCAAAACTCAAAAAGCTTGTCAGCGCAATTTCTGGAGAACACAAACATGTATCAGGTTCAAATTGAGTATATGGGTTGCAGATAAGGTGAGGGAGAACCCTATTGTTTTTGGCATGAGGTCAAGGTCATTCAAGATCGGTAGGAGACAAATCTCAAAAAGCTTGTGGCACAATAACTGAGATAGCTTTCTGTTGCCTCCCGTTTGCCACCTACTTTGCTTAAGTAGGATATCCTAAGTCAATTGTGTATGCCTCTTCTGAAATGCGTCCCCGGCACCCACTCACAAAATTGTTAGTACAACTGGTGAGCCAGTTATACACATGTATACAGGATAAA
This sequence comes from Pentamera pediparva, assembly GCA_025400115.1. Taxonomy (NCBI): domain Eukaryota; kingdom Metazoa; phylum Echinodermata; class Holothuroidea; order Dendrochirotida; family Phyllophoridae; genus Pentamera; species Pentamera pediparva. The sequence goes on from JAODTT010043303.1 coordinate 6,709, forward strand.
TGTGGTCAACTGAATGATGCATCCCAAATACCCTGTCAGATACCCCTCATATTGTCAGTTCAATCACTGCTGAGCTTCATAGTTAGGAAAAATATAGTCACAAAATGATGCATCTCAAATGCAATCACCCGTTTCCCAGCCTGCCATTGCAACCACGTGCTGGTAAGCCCCTTCTCAAATGCATTTCTGACTCTGCACCCTCTCTGGGACGACCACTCTCGGGCCTTAATGGCTATGTCCAGTTCCCCTCCCCAGTAAGTCCACCCTTACGGACAGACAATAGTGGAACGTCAGAGAGCATTTGTAACACAACTGCAACTTTTGTATATGTTCAGTTGTGGGAAAATATTGCACTTCCTCATTATTATTACCCAGACGACTCCCTGTCATGAGCATTTCATCATCCGGCATCCTCCCCTCTCCACCCTCATCCCCTCGGCCCGAAGGAGGGGGGCAGAAAATCAATAATCTCGGAATATATCCTACAATATGAATGAGAAATTCCATACACTTACCACTTTGATGTCATACAAAATCAGAATTTCATCTTCCTCTCAGCAGACAGAGGGTAAATTGGACCTTCATTGTACGTTCATGGTTAATTCCACTTATATACTCAAAGGTAAACACAGAGTTCATCCAACCACAGGCCAATGAAATTTCCGCCTACCACAGTGCTCATGCTCTATTTGTGAACAAAGCTTGGAGGCAGCCAATCCAGACATTTGGACATTCCCTGTTAGCACCTCATAGAGTGGTGGAAGTATGATAATCCTCTTCAAGCAGGGCACTCAAATGTGTCATTTAACCTTTGTATGGAGAAAGCCTGACTGTCTGGCTAAATTGTAATTATAGTATGACAATATGTATGGGTAGTGGTAGCCGGTTTTTCATTCCCTGCTGAAAGCAAAATACTTTTTGCAGTCATATACGGTTGTGCGTGTGCGCGTGTTTGTATGTTTGTGCGAGAGGTATGTATATGTGACACGACTTCAAACTATGCAAGGCAAGGAATCACACCACGTCGTTGTGGTCAAGTTGTTGTAAGATGCAACCGATCGTTTTCATATTAACCTACATCAGAAGAGCAAATTTTATAAGTACTATATTTCAAATTTGTAGTTGCAAACTTATCTCGTTTCATCGTTTTCTACTTCACCTCAATGCGTCCAATTACGTCACACGGGGAACCAATGGAGATGGCTATGCACAGTAATTGATGATTCTTCATTCACCCACAAGTGGAAGTGCAAGTTTTATTTTTCCCCGGAGTCAATGAATACTTGCATCTATATATCCCTGAAAATAATAGTGGATTGTCATTCAACTCAGGTTCACCATTCTCGTGTGACAGAGTTTGAACAAACATAAATCTTGCTTAGACCTAAAATTGAGTAGGTCTCTTCCTTCCTTCGTGCCTCATTTTCACTGCCCCGTCGACTGAAAGTCAGTTTTTTTTAATGCATAATCGCGCGATGATGAGTCGATCACCAAAAAGACTATTTCTACCTCAACATGACAGCAAACATAGAGCGAAATTATGCAAACTGACCGGGAGCATGTAGCTGTGAGTTCTGCACATGTAGTCTCTCTGAATTTGGCTGCGTTTGAATGAAACATTCAGTGGAATCTACACATCGACGATAGCCAAGCTGTGTTGGGAAACCGAATGGTGCCACTCAGGACGCATCAAAACAAGTATTTATCCAATTGTTGCTATTTTTGCAGCCACATTTCATATTTTTGGTCATTTGATTTTTCATGTTCCTGTAGCGGACACAACTTTTTCTGCTGAAATCCTAAAGGGAAGAACAAGATCATTTTGATGCAACGTTCCATTAGCAGTGGATATTTCGAAAATAATGTTTAGTATGCGTCACTAGAGGGAAGTTTGGAAGTATATACGGTAGCACAATGTTGAGTAAGAGGTTGACCTATGATTTTCCGGTGGTGATCGACTTAACATAGCCTATGTTTTAGGGTTTGCTCCCCAAGAACAATTAGCCTAACTTCGATGCTTCGATTCTACGGCATAATCTATTCAGAGGAATTGTGCAGGACTGTACTTTAGTTTCTGGTAAGTCCGCCGAAATTTGTCCTGTACTTCATATATATATATTCATATATATATATATGTATATTTGACATGGGAATAGTCTCTTATGTGAGCGATTCATCATCGCGGTATTATATATAGTCGTGTTATCATGAGTTCATCATTTATATGGTGAGTCGATCAGCGCTTTTATTCGTGCCGTAAGATTCTGTGGATGAACACTATGGGCCGCGCTGAAACATTATGATTGATCAGTTGGAATTATGCGTGGATCTTGGTTTTAACCAAGCCCCGGCTATGCTGTACTATTCACGTTGCGTGTTAATTGGAAACTGAGCTGTGACCCCAAAAGTCTACGGAAGAGTTGAAATGTCACGAGGAATTATTTCCTTGTGTGAAGATTCGAGATTCACCACACTCACGCAACCGTCCAGCACCGCAGGTCAGACATTCTACAATTTCCCGATCCGCAGTACTTACAAATTCGAGCGCATCCCCTCTAAAATTGCATTTATCATGTACTAAACGACTGTTCCCCCTTAGTGACTCAGCTTGTTTTGAAGTCAGGGCAACACTGACTGCATTGATCCCCCCAACCGGTCACGCAATTAGCCTACACTAGCTTTCAAGGGTCTACTATAAAGCAACAGGGGTATGCGCCATGCAAAATCACGGGGTCATATCTCGCTTGTTTCTATGGGGACGGTACACATGCTGAACGTGTATTCAGTGTGTATCACGATTAGTACAGCACCGCACGATTTGTGTTTTCTGATCTGCTTTTTCAATTTCACAATGAAGCACGGGATGATGTCCTCTCCAGTTGATATGATAGCTCCATGGTTTAAACATTGCTGAATGTAAAAGTCATTCATGCAAAGATGCCGTTGTGTTACTCTGACTGGCTAGTCTAGCGTTGAGAAGTTTCGTCCGTCATCAGCCATACGCGTCCTACACAAGACCTAATAGTGACCCTCTCGTTCCTTCGCGTATGTATCAGTGGTGAATTACTCAGCAATAATATCCTCCGTGACAAGCGCAGATCAGATTTACAAGGGGCCGGGCGGCAGTCTTAGTAATACATGTTCGCATAAAGCTGAAAAGACCCAAGGATCGCCAGAGTTACGGATTCTTGAACAAGACTGACTGACTGATTGTCATTGTTAAAATAACGGATTGCTCAAGCTAATCGATCGACTCATCAAAATAGAGTATTCACAATAATGGATAGCTGGTGCCGGGGTCGTAATATTTACGTATGCCACGCGGGAATTATCGTGGGTGTATCAAAATATCTGCCTACATGGGGTATGAATCTATAAACCATAAGGAAGAATGCGTGGTCAGAACAATTTTACAAAAAAACAAAAACCATCGTTTCAGAAACAAATACCCACAATATTTGCAAGCCAGCTACGAAACGCGTCACTGTCGTTTCGGAATGGCTAACACGCATGAAACTTTTTGATATATATCAAAAGTACGGTAGCAGCAGGCGTACGAACAACACACAAAGTTACTGATGACCTATTTCGTGGAGACAAAAAAGGGAAAATCCGAATTCTCCAGTAGTACTAATTATATCCCCGCGACACGAGTAGTGCCTGGGGATATTATGGTGTTGGGTGTGTAGCCGCCGCCGCCGCCGTCCCCGCCGCCGCCGCAGGAAACTTTAGGCGTCAGCGCAATAACTCTCCAACACAATGTCCGATTGACACAAAACTTGGCACACATGTCCGCCCTCGGGAAATCTCGGATAAGTTCGAAAGTGGGCGTCGCCGCATTGTTTGAAGCCACCAAATCGCATAACTCACGTGAATTTTTCAAATTCGTCGGATTTGAACGAAACACGGTGGGTGGGTACTACATTGGGTCCCGACAAATGTGAAGGTCATTTCAAGGTCATCGGAGGTCAAATTCGCGTAATTTTCGCGATTTTTCGCAACTTTGTCACATTTGAATGAAACTTGGTGGCTGTATAATATCTTTGTTCCCGACTGAGGTGGGGGTCATTTTGAGGTAATTGGGGGTCCAATTTGCATAATTTAGGCGATTTTTCAAACTTTGTCAGATTTGAGCAGAACTTGGTGAATGTAGACTACCTTGGTTTCTGACCCAAGTGGAGGTCATTAGGAGGTCATCAAAGGTCGAATAAGGCATAACATCCTCAAAGGGTTCAATTTTCGATAATTTTTGGCCAAACTCTCTGCCTGCTACAACCTTGGTCATGGTTGTGGATACCATTTCCCACTAATTGTTTAGATGCGGGGATATACACGTGGGCGGTTTATCCGCCTTCACATGTCTAGTTTACATTGTTACGGGGACAGGGTTGATCAACGTAACTTTGCCGGAATGCCAGTGACATGGATGAATGATAATTTGACATGTTATCGATACGATTGGGGGTTGTCACAACTTCCGTGACATTGAGCAAGATGGAGTTCCCCAACTCGACCCCGGGGTTTTCCTTGGCCAACAATGCGGCACAATTAAATTTCAGTAAGCAGATGGGGATTATGGCACACAAGGGACTCGAAAAGACGACTGAGATGTTTCTGAAGGTTACCAAATGTAAAACTGGTATATTAAATACATTTTCTATCTCAGCGAATTTGGCAGTTATTGTACAGAGATTGATTCAGAAAATGTCACAACATATACGACCGTTTTCAAAGCCTAATTAATTAAGAATAACTTACGCGGCGCGTGCCGGCTTTCGATACCCTCGGTGAATCTTATTCTGACCTCCTCATATCACCAGTAACGCCCTCGGGTGTGCTTCACTTGTGAACTGGCACTCTGCGACTTAGTCAAAAAGTGAAGTCGATCCACGCTGGCCTTCCGACTCGAGCGTTTGAATACCCGGGGACGACTTCCTCCTGGATGAAATTCGAATATCCGCGCTGACATTTCACGCCTGACGCAGTTATGGTCATACCCCTCAGATGAACGAGCAATCTCACAATTCCTCTCGCCCAGCCTTCCTCCTTTGTTAATAGATCAGAATCTCCGCCACGTTTATCTTCTCTTCTTTTCTCAAAAATATTGTTGAGAATAAACTTTAATTCGCGATCCGACAGGAATCACAACATGACTGTCGTTCAATGAACCAGGTCTCCCGATCTTGATGGAATCTGTCCATTAAGCATCCATTTTTTATTCCTGGCCGGAGGCCAGAGGAATCTGTGCAGTCTCGCTGGCTTGTATGTGTGTATGTGCGATTGTGCGTGCACAGGTGATGCTTCTCTTGGGAACGATAACTAGAGAACGCGAGCATCCATCAAGTTCAAATTATACATATTGGTGTCAAATATGGAGAGGGAGGACCCCATAGTTTTTGGTATCAATTGTAGGTCACAGTTGACCTTGAACGATTTTTTTTCTTCAAAATTGAACAATGTACAATAGGTCATGAATACATGCTGAACCCTCACATGAAAAATAATAATCCCAGGACCTTCGATGCTGCCAGACTGTGATTTCCCTTTCACACATAATTTGTTGTCTACTGTTGTGCTGTCGAGCATATCGAGTACACAATGCATTTGTATGAATTTAGACGGGCATCGCCAAAGCTACAGTGTGCAGTGCTATATACTGGTCATTGTTTTTGCTTGTTGGTGTTCCTCTCCTGCTCAGTGTTTACGAGTTACAGTTACAGCTCAGCCTAGGCCTAGGCTTTGTGTGTAAATGGATATCTGTCCATGACGTACAAAAATTGCGAACTCCATTCAAAATGTTATCTCGCTCTAGAACGAAGAGGACCGTGTTCTCGTTTTGACGCAAGGTCTCCTAATATCGGGGATTTGCGACTCTCAATTTCGAGACAATGTAGATGAATCGACTCTTGGTGAATTATTTCGTCGCTTTTCACAGTTTTTATCCTAAATGTTCGTTTAACGAGCACATTTATGATGATTGAAAATGACGAGACTATGCCTGTTTATTTTGCTCCGTTATGAATGTGAACCTAGGTTGAATATCTAGACTGTTTATTCGGGGATCATTTTCATATATTTTGTATGGATTCAATTGTTTCTAACTCCGTACACTAAGTTCAGGGTGTTCGGGTGTACTTCATGAATAGTTTGAGAGCAATGATATTATCAATAATAATCGAATTCGTGCTATTTTGTTAACGTTGTAACTCGGAAATTATCAGTTTGCGATCCGTGCTGAGGCACCTCCCACGTTGGTTTCACGTGTTAGTAATGGATATTCATGATGAAGATATCAGTGATTGTTCGCCAATGAAGTAATCGCTACGACTCCGTACCCCTCTGCTTTACTAGAAATTGGGCAAGATCGGTTGGTCTGTCGTTCCCGTGGTGTAATGGTTAGACCTCTCTGACGGAGCTGGCGACCGTGGTTCGTTTCGCAGTGACGCGAAATGTTTGTGAAACTTTATTCCGAGGTTGCGGACTAACAAGAATATGGAATTCTCTCAGCGATTCCAAGGAGTTGGGAAGAAGGTGCTCTGGTTAGTGCAGAGTGTGTACTAAATTAGAATGAATGTCGCCTACTCAAAATATCTGTATCACAGAAACCTGGAAAGGTGATTTATCATTCTGAGCGTTTGAAAATGCAAAATGAGCCAACTTCTATCCGTAAATGGGAAGAAAAATTTCCACAAAAACAGTTCAACTGTAGTAGTATTTTCTCACTTCCCTTTCAGACCATACGGGAGGCGAAGATCCAATATTTTCAGTTTTGCTTTTGCATAGAATTGTTGATACGAATGCATTTTATTTCGAATTCATCTGAAATATTCACTTCTGTGTTCATTTTGTGATTTCGAGAGGGAATCACTGGAACATTTATTCTGGGCTTTCCCTATAGTGAAGCATTTTTTGGTTAACATATGCCATACATGTTTGGATCCGACTATGAATATATACCGAGTGGCTGTGAATGTTATTTTGTTTCATTTTCCGTTCAAAATAATTAATTTACATGTGCAAACGTAAAGGGGTCTGCCCTGATGCTGGGACTTTTTATTACAAATTTAAATATGCTGTGGCTCCCTGTCGGATGCAGGATACCCTTCAAGGTGTTGTTATTCGTCATTAGGTATATTAATTCCATGGCTCCCACCCACCGAGCAGACCATATAACACTATTTTGCCATGGCGGGACAATAGCTTACGCTCAGCTTCTGACACCACCCGGCTCACAGAGCAAAGCATCCGTGGAACCCTTAACTCTGCTGATGCAAGGTTTTCTCTAGTATGGCTCCCCGCATGTAGGATAGGTTGCCAGGTGAGGTTGGGGAGTCTGTTTCCTATACTTGTATTCTGGGTGTTAGTGCTCTTCTGGGTAGCAGCGCTTCATAAATGCTTACTTTATTATTATGCTGTGGAGGTAGAAATAAAGTGCGCTTAGATTGAAGACTATGTTATTCTCTGTTCATTCACTGCATTAACATAATCATTTTTCCGATGTCCGAATGTATCAGATGAACAAATAATATATGAGATGCATAAAAAAGAAATTGGGACGTTGGAAAAACACCACTGCACGCGGAGCGCACAAAGAAAATGATGCAATTGTTTTGGGACATATATCTTATTGAGTTATTGATAGTTTGGATAACATAGGCCCATTAATTTGCCCAATGATACATTGAATGACACATACATTGACCGTATGTTAGATTAGATGACACAGAGGCCACACATACGACAGATTGACAATGGATAGATGGATGATTAGTTTCATGAATGAACATAAAGACAAACAGACAGTGAACATGGCAAGTGAACATGGGTCTGTTCAGAACCGAAAGAGGTCTGCTGCGAAAACGATGCCTGCCCTCCCAACTGCTATTTTCGTAACACTGTATATATCCATGCATCAGGAACTATGTTTTCACCAAGTAGGCTACGTACAGATATTATTATTATTTATTAGATTAAATAACATACACAATCTTCAAAAGTGGCCTATTGCAGGTGAAACACACGGGGAATGACCTCCTGTATATAGTTTCCTTCAATTTAGGAGAATTTGTTCTCTTCAACTTATCCTATCGCTGGTGAGAGCCTGTCATGTTGCTCCTCCATGAAACTGTTTTGGAGTGATTGCAATTTGCTACAATATCGGGAAACGGCAAGGAATCACTGAGCTTTTTGGCTCTCGTTATATTGAGCGCTAATAACTATCCAGGGAGATTTTTCCAAGGATAGGCCTGATGATTTAGCAGAGTCCGGAATTTTCCGAAATGTCGCAATCTAAAACAAGTCTGATGAAATGAGCACCAGAAGAGTCGATTCTAGGTCGTACGGTCGACCTCCGTCACACGATTGCCTCTCTACTGGTTCTAAGTTACCTAAGTACCCAAATTAGGCATAACGTCATAGCGCCATCGTTTCTAGAAAGAACGCGAACCGCTGATTCCGGAATTGACGCATGTCACGCTCGCGAATATCGGTCGCCGGTTTGAGCTACTTAACAATTGAAGCTAAGTTCATTCACGGGCACACGTCAATTATGTTAGGGGTTGGGGCCATAATCTCCACTAACTACCTTGTGGTAATGTATATAACGGTGCTTTATTTCCAGGGATCTGTCGGGAAACAATATCAGTAAGATCGATCACATATTCCAGGCATCATTTGCGTTTGCGAGATTGCAAAAATTGTGAGTTACTATTTCTTTTGATGATAA
>JAODTT010043304.1:0-10224 GCA_025400115.1 Pentamera pediparva
AGGGTTCGCGCTGGATTGCGTCTCCGCGTCCATGACGCTATTTTCGCGGAAATGGACGCCTAAAAAATGAGATTGCCCAACCTATTGCGTCCACTCGGGACGCAATTATTATCGCTGGAATAAATGTTCAAATATTGTCGTGTCGACCCCGATCCGCCGATCGACAATCACAGTGGATCACTCAGAAAAAAATTCACACCAAATTAATTCCTGACAAATCCTAGAGCTATTTTTATACCGTATTCCCGTTTCCAATCGCGTTCCTGACTTCCTGTATGTATCACCGAGACTGGCGAGACACCGACCCCGACGGCCCGACTCTACGTTCTGACTGTAGTCTGTTAATAGTGAAACAGCGAAATTGCTTCGCAATGCATGATCCACTGTCAATCTGCATAACCAATTGTGTACGTAGCGCAGCTCATTCACAACAACAACAAAATATGTTGGCTAGTATGCTGCATTGCTTCGGACCAATCACATGATTTGACGGGGCTCCCAGGTCAGTGTTTGTTTTGAAATGAAACATTGGACGTTGAGTCACGCTATAGCCACGTGTCGCGGTCGCCTGCCCTACTAGTCGATCTACTACATATTGGCGATGGCCCTGGGTATAATAATGTGTGTGGATTGATGCAGGGAAGAAGTTTGTATAGTGTCACAGTCACAGCACTTTCTGTTGATATCATGGCTGACGGCAACGATCGCGATGGGGGGAAAGCTTCCAAAAATTACTGTAGCGCTTGGGAAAAGACTTTTCCCTGGTTGGAGTATCGACATGAGAAAATGTTTTGCAGTGTCTGCCTCGCCGCCGTCGCAAAAGGACACACAACAACTTCGAGAAATAAATTTGCTGGGGAGGGTAACATCAACTTTAGAAAGTCAACTTTGGAACGGCATGAGGCCAGCACCGACCACAAAAAGTTGAAGGCGTTGACACAAATTTATCCCCGCAAGAATCTGCTCCTGGATTGGCAAAGGAAGGCCGCAAAGAAGCAACGTCAAGAAAGTATGATTCGTGAGAAGCCGGCAGTGGCAACGGCCTTTCATGTGGTATACAAGATAGCCAGTAACGAACGTCCGATGTCATCTTACCAAGCAGAGATTGAGTGAGTTTAAAACTTCATACAACTGACACTGTTACTGTATATAGGCCAACCTAATTTCTCATTGTGCTTCTCCTGGAAAAAACAAATGATGGTAAGCACTATATAAGCACTCAAGGCCTTCTATGGAAAATGTGCTTACCTGGGAATTTACCCCGAATTCCCACCCTGCACATGGTAAGGGGAGCGAGCGACACATTGTAAGGGGATCGAGACAGGGACACATGGTAGGGGAAGGATCGCTCCCCATGTAGCCTAACACACTGTGGCATATGCGAATTTGGAGCCTATACCGATATTTTTAATAAAATTTCAAAATTATTCTTATTTTCATTCTAATTGATTTCTACACACATATAAGTCATCAAATAGCCTAACACAGTGTAGCATATGCGAATTTGGAGCCTATACCGATATTTTTAATACAATTTCGAAATGATTCTTATTTTTATTCTAATTGATTTCTACACACATATAAGTCATCAAATAGCCTAACACACTGTAGCATATGCGAATTTGGAGCCTATACCGATATTTTTAATAAAATTCCAAAATGATTCTTATTTTTATTCTTAGGACTAATGTAAACTTTCCTTAGTTCATTTGTGGCTTCTGTAATCTGTGGCAGTCAAGGAATCACTAAGCCGTTCAATGGCTTTCTGGTTAGATGGAGTTCCAATTTTGAATTCCCTGATCCCGGGGATATAGTGACGTGTTCCATAGCAAATGTATTTCTAGTTATTTCCATTATTCACATAGGTTCTTGGCCTTCAAAGGGGATGAAGGGGCGCTGGAACTTGTGAAAACGGATGAAGCTGGAAAGATGAAAGTTACATACAGCCATCATGAGAGTGTCCGGAAGATACAAGTAAGATTCATCATTTATCGCTATTTGCGGAACCCTCGTTCATATCAATATCCTAAGTATGGTTCGTGATGGGAACAAAATGTAGGCTGGGCAATGAAGAAAGGTGTCTTGTGAATGAAAAGTTAAACCGCTTGTCTTGTGTGAATATATCAAAGCTACAAGTATGAGGTCTGCAAGTTTTTTCTTTTTTTAATTCTAACATATAGGCCGACTCCGTGTACAGTAGGCTACAGAGGTCGAGGATTGATAAACTTTTGGATTAGTGTCACTGTGTCAGTTAGTTGGAATTTTGATATAGTTTCACTTTCAGGACAGGAGGAATGTTTCTCATCCTACTGTCTATGCCCTCTTTCCAGGACTCCCTGGCCGAGGTTGTTAAAAGAGAGAAGTTTGATGAGCTACGGCAATCGCCAGCCTATGGCATAGTCATTGACGAATCTACAGACGTTGCAACCATGAAGTCCCTTGCTGTGTGCGTCCGTTATATGTGTGAGGGCAGTGTTAAAAACCAGTTCCTCGCAAACCTGTCCATTACAGATGGCTCTGCACAAGGTAAGCCTGTCCCAGCAGCTCATTTGTTCCATTCATTTCGATGTTGTGAAATTCCTTGATCTTGAAAGATCATGGTCTTGGACTATGCCTTCATGCCTGGATACCATAACAAACCTTTCATTTGCTTTTCATTTGTTATGTTTTCCAGCTGTCACGCAGGCAACAGTGGACTTCTTGATATCAAAGGACATCAGCCTCCGTCGCATGTTTGGATTGGGCTCGGACGGTGCATCAACAATGACAGGGGCGCACAATGGGGTTGGAGCACAGTTACAAAAAAGGGAGACACCGTACATGATACATGTGCATTGTGTTGCCCACAGGTAGGTTTCAATGTGACCTAGACATTTAATTTATTTGGTATCTAGTCAAAGTGTGATAAAACAACATAATGATTGACTGAATAGGTAGGGAGTTCAGCTCAATTCTTCCTTTTGCTCCAGATTGGCATTGGCTGCCAACCAATCAGCAAGGGGATTCCGACTCTTGGATGACGCTCAATCTACCATGGGAATGATATACCGTTTCTTTTGCTATTCGGCATCCCGTACAAGCCGTCTCAAGGAGGTAGAGCGACTACTAGATGACACTCCGGTTCTGAAGCTGGTTGAAGCCTCAGCAGTTCGATGGCTATCACTGGGTCAATGTGTCTCCACAATGTACAAGATTTGGCCTGCTGTCGTGACCACCCTGAATCATGAGGCAACAACTGCTCCAACAGCTGCTGCAAAGGCAAAGGCGAAAGGGGTTCTGAAACAAGTAAGTGACTGTGAATGCACTTGGTAGTTCGTAGAAACCCAGAATTGTTTACTATTTCTGTATAAATTATGTCTAATGATATTGCTTGTTCAAGGGATGTCATATATTACTCATATATACATTGATTCACCTAACTTTTGAACTTGAAACATAAATCATGACATATGAACCTGGTTGCTTTCTTTCTTGCAGACACAAAATGTGACATTTCTCTACTGCCTGGCGCTGTTGGCAGATGTACTACCCATACTCACAAAACTGTCCAAATCGTTCCAGTCAGACACCATCCACTTCAGAAAGGTTTGTGTGCTCCTCCTTTATGCACATCTCATTCATGTAAATATGACACAAAGCATATTGTGGGTTTGTAAATTTTCATAATGTATATTTCAATATTTACTGACATGTCATACACACAGAAATTACAAATGACAATTTTACCTTTCGTAGGTTCCGGGCATGTTGTCTATGACTTTAACAAGCATTCAGGAGGTTGGTGAGAGGAAGGGGGAAAATGAGAGAGCAGTTGATGAGGCTATAGAAGCAACTGCTCAAGTGATGGATATCCCTGAACTTGAAGAACAAGATTCAATGGAAGAAGAGGAGCGGGAAATCAGGGAAGTTGAGTATGAGGTCAACAATGCTGCCCCTCCAGAGCCAAATAATGAAGCCCACCCACCTGGAAATGATGATGTGCCCCAAGAAGCTGGTGACATGGCTCAGCAGCCACCTCCACCACCCAAAGATGACCTACCACTACCAGAGACTGACTTCATCTTCAGAGCTATCCAGCTAAAGAAGCCTACACAGCAGCAGGTCAACAGTTTCTTGAGAATGAGACTGGCCTTCCTTGGCTCCTTGGTTGAAAACCTAAACCACCGCTTCCCAGAGAATAGCATGCCAATCCTCAGTGCTTTTGAGATATTCGACCCTACCCAGCTCCCACCTAGAGGTACCGTAGAACTGGGGACCTATGGACAATCCCAAATCACCATGTTGGCTGACCACTATGGGACACAGAAACCCGTAGAGGATGTAGTACCAGCAGCCATGGCCGTGGAAGATCCAGAAGCTATAGATGATCCAGTGGCAGACCCAGATGCTGTGGAGCCTATGGCTGATCTCGTGGCAGACCCAGATGCTGTGGCTGATCCAGATGTTTTGGTGGAGGTGCATGCAGAGGGAGGTAAGCTATAATGAAAAACATGAACAATTGAACATGAATTCTTATTCTTGATCATTGACTGATTGGTCACAATTGCATGAATTGTTCTTAACCTTAAAATTGCAACTTTAAATTTGCACATACTTCATTTCACCTTTCAGGTCATTCTCCAACCCCTGTTGACAAGGAGGAATGTATCAAAGAGTGGGTCCATGTGAAGAGTATGCTGAGGAGGTACAAGGAAGAGTACGGCCCAGCAGGGCGAGACAGAGCTCTTGAGGCATTCTCCCGGGATATGACCACTATCTTCAAAGAGGAATTCCCAAATATCTCTCTATTGGTCTGCATCGCAATGACAATTCCAATGTCAAGCGTCATGTGTGAACGCTTGTTCTCACAACAGAATCGCATAAAGACGAAGTTGAGAAATCGGCTGAGCCCTGAGGTCCTGGACTCATTAATAACTCTAGCATCATGTAGAAAGTCATATCAAGAGTTCGACTTCGAGCGAGCCATGCAGATCTGGTACGAGGCTCAAGAGCACAAGCTTTGAGGAACTGTGACTATAACCATGGTTTTGCCCTCCCACCTCACCTTTACAAGTTTTCAACTTTCAAGATCAATACGGGATGGGGTGGGGTAGGCCACGGTCCGCGGATGCCTGTAGTTCTGCCATACTTGTGTCTTGTGCTGCTAGTCATAGTGTGCAGTGTGCTCAGTGTTCATAATAGTCATTCTATCAATCTGTCAGTCTCTCATATTCATGTCAAGTAGACCTATTACACTCTTACAGATTTTGAAAGGTCATGGAAGTTGCTTTGTTTGTATTCATTTGTATTGTCAATTACAATAATGTCCACGGGTCTTGAAAATAGCGAAAATGTGCTTGGACCCCGAAAATTGCAGAAAATTTAAGGATGGACCCTGAAATTTCAGAAGGGAGCGCTAACCCTGCTAGGGCTTACGTTAGGCTGCTGAGGGAATTTCAACACCTTAATTACCGTAAGATTGCGGCAATTGTTGGAATCTCCAGGACATCTGTTTGGCGTATCTGCAGGAAAGCGATCCCCACCAAAGGCACAGGAGGTACCCAGCGGGTGCCGCGAGGGCGTCCTCGGAAAATTACAGTCCGCCTACAGAGACAAATTCTACACGAACTACATCGCTTACGTTCAACCCGAGGAAATTTCACTGTTCGGGACATCATGACGAACCTCAAGTTGGAATCGAGGGGCGTGGCTCGTAGAACTGTGTCCCATTTCTTGAACCAAAATGGCTACAACTACCGACAAGCACGTAAGAAAGGCCTGCTTTCGCGCAAAGACTTGAAGCTGCGACTCAGACACTTTGGACTGAGGACATTGCATTCTATTTTGATGCCACAAGTTTCGTTCATAAAACTCAGCCGAAGTCACATGCCCAGGCATTATCTTCCCGTGTCTGGAGGAAGAAGAACGAGGGACTTCTTGCCGGCTGCACTGCAAAGGGACAGAAGGTCGGGGCTGGCGGGCATGTGGTCCATGTGCATGTTGGTATTTCGTATCGGAAAGGAGTTGTCCTGGCTGAACCTTACACACGCCTATCCGGGCGGCGCTTTGCGAAATTCGCGAGGAAACATCTCCCGGCGTTATTTGACCGTTGTGAATTGGACGACCAGCAAAGGCTCTTTCTACAGGATGGTGATCCGTCACAGAACTCGGAGAGATTGCTGGCCAGGCCAGGATTTATATCTGCCCAGTCCAGAGGGACCTGGTCCGTCGTTTATCGCAAGGGAAGTGGTTGTTCTGCTGCCAATCCAATTATTTGCATGGCTATACGTGAAATGATAGAATGTCAATGTGTCAGCAACTGTGAGTCCAATTCTCCTTTGAAACGAAGGAGTGTATTGTCCCTATAAAAACTCTGCAAGATTGTTTATAGTGTTCGAAAGGTTCCTATTTATTGTTCCTGGAAGGCAATGAAGATTAAGCACTGAGAAGCAGACCCCCCTTCTTCTATGGTTGCTTTCTATGATCCCCAAACTTGCATGCATGGTCCTAGCAGTTCTTTGAACATAACATTGAGGAGTTTACTTCCCTACTGAGGCTGACGAGGAGCAATTTTTTGGTGTACCTATGTCACTACTCTGAAAAAATTTCATTCGTTTGGATCGACTGGTTCTGTCCTTTTTGAAGATCCCGTGCAAAGGGTGCTGCTTCGAGCTACTGTTGGGGTTCTGTTGATGGCACTGTCCGAGTGTCCGTCCTAGATGTAGACCTGAGGAGCACCAAAGGGTCACTTAATGTGGTCACAAGAGTGGAAGTTCCAGTCGGTAATAGTAGCCAATGGCTTGGTGGCCAATCTATCTGGGCCTGAAGAAGGGAAAAGGCATGAGAGAGAGAAAGAGAGTCTCTCGGAAGATCGAGAGAGACTCTCTTGCGAGAGTCCTGAAGTCACTCCACGAATGACCTCGACCCGCAGGGAGATGCTCTCTGCCTACCCAGTAGGACCACAATTGCAAAGCCCCTACCAAACAGTCAGGGAATAACCCGACAGCCGACTAGAAATTGTACAATCAGTCACTGAGCAGTGTCAGGGTGTCAGTTTGAGTGGGTGTTTGGCGATATAATTAACTTTCCCAAATCTGAAACGGCCAGAAAGTGGGCTGCTCCCCTTGTCGCGAAATGTACAGTTTCTGGCATATTGACAGATGCACACACATGTCTTTATGGCAACTCCACTCCACATTTCTTTGAAATAAAGACTCATTGGGAGATAATTTTCATGGGTAAGTGTGTAAAGAAAGCCTGCTGCATTCTGACCAGACTCTTCAGTTCAGATATCAATTGCTCGAGGCACTCTATTACCCCTGCTAATTGGAACCAGGCACAGTCCTTGACAATTCAAGAGACTGTGGCAGCAGTAGGGTCAATATCAGCCCGATTGTACTCTTGAGACAACAAAAATAGAAGGCTGGCTAGGATCAGTTACAACAGCGAACAAAGACCAGACCATCACCATTGATTTGTTTGTCTCTGTCATGGATGTTAGAACACCTAATATGGGGCTAGAACACCTGATACCAAGTGACTCTGTTCTTCTGGAGGTCAGCTGGGTCACCGTGATAACAGCAGCACACTCCACCCTGAAATGATGGAAGTGTGCAGGGTGAACTGAAAAGGCTTGCAAGGAACAGTTGCAACAGCCAACCAAGACCAATCTCCCCCACGACGCTCACTATAGACAAAATTGCCCACTCGATGACCTCCAACCTCAATTTTCCCGAACACCCTAGATGGATCTTCATTTGGTCATCATTGTGACAGAGTCTTGTCATGATCCATCGAAGGATGCAGGAGAAGGAGCAGTTTTAATGAATTGGGAACAGATGGATAGATAGTTGATGGACACATGACAAAATATCCTCGCTTGCCGAACGCTGTCCCGGTAACCCTAACTAGAGAACCAATGGTTCAGTAGCTCAAACTGGACAAATATTCAATATAGTACGAGGTTGTATTGTGCCTTTCAGTTAAGCAGCTGTGAAATCCTTCATTTTGTTATCCTTCATTTAGTTGTATTGGATGTAGACAAGTGTGAATCGGTTTCTACAGTTCTATCGCTACTGACATTATATGACCATCTATCAAAAGTATGTGAATACTTTTTATTGAGCCCAAGGAACATAATACCCAATTTCCAGTAAATCTAATATCCTTTGTAGGAAAGTAGCATTTCGCAGTTGTTCACTGTTTTATCGCAATGTGAGCAATTTGAAAGAAGTACCACCCAAGGAACATCAGAACCCAATTCCAGGGAAATCTGATGTAATGTGTAGGAGGAGTAGCTTTTGCTGTTTTTTGCTGTTTCATTGGTAGTTGGTACTGACACTATATGACCATCTATCAAAAATCTGTGGACAACTTCCAGGTAGCACCACCTGAGGAACATTATACCTCAATTTCGAGAAAATCTATCGTTCTTTGTAGGAGAAGTAGCATTTAGCAGTTTTGCGAATTAATTCACAAAATGGCTCATTGTGCCACTTTAATGACCTTTGACCTTGATTCCGAAAAGTCAAAGATGTGCCATCATTCAATGAACATTGTCTCCTCTGACTAAGTTTGACTAAGATCGGTGAAAGAATGAACATTCGGCAGCCGAAAAAGCAGAAGTTTACAGACTGGATAGATAGATACATAGAGTGACAGTCTCATCACAATAGCTCAACCAGCTTAGCTGGTTTGAGCTAACAATAGGGTTTGTGCACTTCCCATAGGATAGCAACATACTAAATTGAAACTTGATCAGACCAAGCACTCTGGACTCACCGTGTTTGCCAGAGTTTTCAAATTTCGACCTCTGTTCACCTCTCATGACCTTCAACTTGACCCTGAAACATCAGGAATCATGTACTAAGTATCAGCTTGATCCACCCAGGTATGGTTGGGTTATGGTGTTCACAACTTCACAAGCTAAAATTTGTCAAAATATCAAACAACCAGGTTCTTGTATCCCCCACAAGAAAGTTGTGAACCAAATTTCACCTGCTTCGGACCTTCACCTCAGTTGACCTCATGAATTTTCACCTGACCCTAAAACGAGAGGGATCATGTACTCGCATACCAAGTATGAGCTTCATCCATCCAGCTTGGGTCGTTTTTATCATTTTTACGAGCTATAATCAGCCAAGATATCAAGTTTCCAATTTTTTACCAGAATGGTCCCTGGTCTGATAAAAAAACAAGAAGCCAAAAGGCTTAGTGATTCCTCGACTAACGTCCAATAACCTATGACCAGACTCACAAGAACAGGTGGGATCATCATGTATGTACTCATAGTAGGCAACATGCAATTCTTCAAAATGTTCCTCTTCTCAACCAACGAGGCGGTCGCCGAAAAGTGTCTCGCCTGGTTGCGCGATCAGTGTTTTTTTCTATGAGTCATCATGGAGAAATCTCAAAGAATTCATTAGAATTTCTCCACTGATCAAGTAACAGTACCATTGTGTACATGTTGGAAGTTCCATTTGGGGGAACACTATTTATTAATAAGAGTGAAACTTCAATTATTCACCTCTGATGACAATAGACTTGGAAGGACTTCTAACAGTTTCAGTACCTTTGATATGTTTACTAACTTTCATTCGCATCAGAAGATGTTTACATTAGGTGACCTTGACAAAACTGTTGAACTTACTGGGACTGAAAATCCAACAAACTTTCGAAAATTGCATAGATAATGCTGATTAGACTATTCAATTACCATAATAATCACGTTGGATGACTTTCAGTGACCTTGACTCTACTGTCAAATTTATTGAGACTCACAGTAGCCCCACCAAGTTTTGTGAAAATGCAACAAACTTTGGAAAATTGCATTTGAGATGGTATGCTAATTAGACTACTTGTTTAGCATTTTAGACACATTGAATGACCTTCGGTGACCTCGACTGTATGGTTCACAAGCCAGGCGTCACATACACAATCAATAAGATGTAACCTCGTCAAATCAGCAGTTCTCTACATCATTGAATTGGTTGGAAGTGTCACAGACTTATGGACCACCCAATATGTGTTGAGGCAATATGTCTGCGAGCAACCGGCCTGAAAGTGACAGTGGCATTTACTGATACGGTTGGTGTATCGTCACTATGATATGTCAATCAGGGTTGTAGCTAGAGCATTTTTTTTTCACTGTATGTACATTTGTGAGGAATTTGAAGGCCAAAGGTCATGTAAATATGACTTCATTTAATATTGTGCCTCAGGGATAGTACACTGAGGTAATCCAAA
>JAODTT010043415.1:0-10223 GCA_025400115.1 Pentamera pediparva
GGACAACCAACTTCAAAGGCAGGTTTCTCCACAATGGTTCACCCAATTCTTACGGGAAAAGTACCGATGAGTAGCTGAGAAAATACTCCATAATATATCAAAAGTTGAAAGTACCATTTCATGAGCCCTTTAAGTTGGGCTTTAACATGCCAAAACTACTAATATATTAGCAATGATGCATTCAACACCTTGGCATAGCCTGTTTGTGTTTTGAGTAGCCTAGGCCATGTAGTGGTTATCGAACTGCGCCAAAAATAGTACAGATCAACTAATCAAATTTGCATAGGGACTCTAGGACTCGGAAGGTAAGGACTCCAGACTCGGAAACCAAGGACTCGGATTGAGAGGACTGACTCCAGCCCTGTTGGACAGTACTATTATAGATTTTAAGGTTGGCACACGTCACAGTGGTTCTGGTAATGACTAACAGTTTTGTACATACTGTTACAAGACAAGACACTATAGCAGTTTATAATTATGTTTCTGGATGAAATGTACCTTGATGGTTGATCAAGAAGTTGGTTTTGTCATAAATATAGAATATAATTGACTCAACTGTTGAGTTTTAGATTAGCAGATTGAACAGATTTGGAACTCTGGTACAGTAGGAAGGAAAACTGTGAAAGATATATATATAGTTAATTAACACAGTCACTACTTTCATATTGCTTCCAGGAATTACTGCTCTTGGATAAAGATTCCAAAGTGTTCAAGATGATGGGACCAGTCCTGGTGAAACAAGACCTTGACGAGGCCAAACAGAATGTCAACAAGAGGATGGACTACATCACCGGTGAAATGTGAGAGATTAGTCTTCAAAAGCCCTGTTTATCGTAAATATCATCACTGGTACACATCTACATTGCTACAGTATGATAATCCTATAGCGGCAAAAGACGAACCATAATAAAAACCCACAGACAGTTGCAAAAGGAAGTGTTCATAAATTCGTTTGAGAGCACACTTGAACAGAGGTTCTCCTAAACTTAAGATATGATGGTCTTGCCTTCGTCGAGAAGCGCTTCAACATGTTTTGCAATGGCGCCCTTGTTGCATGGATGATACGTCATTTGTCATGAAACAAATGGACAACAACACATAAATGTTTACAGGACCATCAAGGTATTATATGAGCTAGAGAAGCAACGATGCGCAAAATCATAACTATTTGAATAAATGTTCCTGTGGCACTGAGCGACAGGCGATCGCAGTTCGTGTGTTACCTAGTTCAAGCCACTTTCAAGCATGTTTCTCTGGTTATCAATAACTTGAGTAACACAGCTAGGCTGACAAAATCATATTTGTCACTCAATCGCATGATACAGTCAAATTGTTATGAGTGACACACAGGGTTTAGAACCAGAGTTGTTCCTATTTGCGCACAGCAACTTTTCGATATAGATATATAATCGTCAAAGACTCTGAAGAGTCCATGGATGCTGTCTCAAAGCGATCGTGATGACCGGCGAGGTGGAGCTGGTTGGTGACCACGTATCCGCAGATGAATCCGGGAAAGAGCATGCTGTTTTGCTTCCTCCATTGTGAGAATGGTCGGGGCTCTGATGTTAACATACCAGGTCATTGGAGGCCGCCCACGTCTACTCACTGTTCCCGGAACGGCACCTGACTGGAGACCCTGTTGACGGGCGACAATATGCGGGATATTCTGCAATTATACCCACCTCGGCAAGTGTACCATAAATATATAGCAAGAGGTGTGTGTGCGCGCCAGTAGCCCCAGATAGCCCCATGTATCTCATGCAGTACAACGGAATAAACGCCCAGGGGCTTGTGCACCAGTGACTGTAGCCTACTCGCCTTCCATAAGTTCAGTTCGTAGGTCTGTATGGAACTTGCCCCATGCATGCATGCTGCCACATTGGTGATGTATGCCCCACCAATGTCCTAGCGTCATTGGGTGAAACCTTACCAGCTAAAATCCACTGCACGAGTCTATGTACCTCTGTATCAATATTATTATTATTATTATAAATATTATTATAAATATTCTTATTCTTATTCTTATTCTTATTATTATCATTATCATTATTATAATTATTATTATTATTATGTGCACTGACGAGTGAACCGCGAACATGCAGGTCTATATCACTACATTTGGGCACTTTGGGCACTTTGATATTGAAATATGGCATCCATGACCAGATGACTCAAGGTTGAATCGGGCTGAAAAAAGTTGGTCCCAAAGCGCAAATCTGCGGTTGAATTTAAAATGAGATTGAAATTAGGTTGGTCTATATTGAACCTGCAGCGTACTGTTTTTTGCCCGCAGCTACCAGGACGTTAACGATTGCGTTTGGTTGGTTGTTATCTTACTGGCATGCGGCGGTCATTGTGAGGTGGTGTGTCAATCGAGGAAGTTCCAATCAATCAACATATCTCACCAAGCATTCCGGAAATGCGAATTCACACGAACTCACAAAGTCAATTAATTGAGCCTTTTTTAGTCAGCTCGTATAATTAGCTTCAAAATGAAAATGTTGCAAATGAGGGTACCCCGTGGGTTCATCTACACAAAACGTATACCAGCATTCTAGCTATACTCATCATGGCGAACGATATCAATAATTCATGTTTGACATGAAGGTTAATTAAATATGTGCGTGGTCCATTGTTTACGAATATGATTGATCTAACTCATCAGCCCATTGTCTCCATTCATTGTCTATTGGTAATCTGGTAATGGGTTATGAATGGAACGACGTGCATGCACTTATCTTTTTGCCTCGGTGCTATAAAACCCATTTCAATAAACCTCCTAATCCTCCTGATTATTACTCTTATCCGGTAGAGAATAAAAGTTGTCTTCATCTTGGCATTGAGGGATGCCAGGAACTGAGGAATGCTCTCCATCAAAGAAGCTCCCTAATCAAATATAAGGGTCTCATATATAAATTCTCCCTTGTGTGATTGTATCGGTTCAGTATATCACGCATCCTCATGGTACAATTCAGCTAATGGAACTTTTCATTGGTTATCTTTCGTTTTCATGTAGACGAAAAGTGACATTTTTTAAAATAGTTTTCCAAGTTTTTATATAGATCCCATCCATGGTTCATTTGTTACAGGGTTTAGGAAAGTACACGTTCCGTATTGACTATGTTTCGTGTCACGACGCGTGTTGCACAATAACAGTTGCTGCTCCTTTTCGCACACTTATCGGCTGGATTACGAATTGCGGTTTGGATTACCTTAGTGTACTATCCCTAAGGTACCGGTACAATATTAGATGAAGTCATATTTACATGACGTTTGGCCTTCAAAGAGGCGATGTCGTCTCAGAACACTCGTCAAATAATCGGCGGTAGTCGTTCACAGGATATCACAACGAAAATCATCCCAATGTATATCGGAACTAATTTTGCATTGACATATCATACTCTCATATGGACGGATCTGACCTGCAGAAAAATCGCCCCACGATACATCGAACGAATTTCGTGACGATATATCATATCGGTATCGTGGCGGTTTTTAGTCGTTACTTCATGCGAAAGCTGCCGTCGCTCCTTCGCCAATTGCTACCTGACGATATTTCCTCTTATCACATATTTTTGTTCAAATATCATGATGCTGTCACAGTTCTTACACAACACTTCAAAGAAGCACTATCGTCTCGCAACACCGGCGACGACGTCGTTTGCATGACGTCACGGCAAATGATCGTTTACACGGTATATTAGAACCAAATTTGCATTGACACATTACAGTGATGATATACAGTATCGAATATCGATATCAAATTGCACTGGAGTGATTTTTTCGTGACGTCATGCGAACGACGCTGTCGCTTTTTCGTCAGGTGCTAACAGACGATAGTGCCTCTTTAACATTTTAGGCCTATATAAATATGTATTTATTATTGTTGTCGTGTAGCTTATTTGGTCTTATCGCAGAGGCGTGTATAGGGCTCCATCGCTCCCTCATATATGTCGTATTTATATTTTATTGTTTCTGGATATGTTCTTGTTCTATGTTGTTTTTGTAGTTCACACTTCTTATGTTGTTTATTTGTCTATTTGATAGTAAATTATGTGTAAACGAAAAGGGAAAGACAGATAATTGGGTTCTCGTCTGTTCCGAGATAATTGTTTCTGTTACAGTATTTATTCTAGTTCCAATAATTTTGACCTGATGTGTGGAAGAGATTGAAGTGTTCAGTACCTAAATGCATTGTAAATACGGTGGGTTGCCATTGCTACGTGCTCGACTTATAACAGTTTCGGTAGAGTAAAATTGGGTCAAATTCATGCGTCAATTTTTATTATGCAAATTAGACATACCAACCTCTAGTGACCCCGCTCATACATATACCATTTTCTGAGCCAAAGACAGACATTCATCAGGTTTCGTCGCGATTCGCGAATGATCATACGGTTCGAGAGTTATCCTGCCAACGAGTAAGTGTGATAGACACACGCGCACACAAAATCACACACACACGCACATACAACTAAGTGATCGCCAATTCTAAGCTAATTTTAAGTGACTAAGTGACAACTAAGTGATCATATTCTACAGGAAGGAATTCACCAATATTACTGTCAATAAAAATGTGATAAGTGGCGCTCTAGATTGTCACTGTCCTGACTGTCAAGTCGAAGACCTTTGGTTTGAAGTTGTCTATAACAACTTGCGTTATAAATTCGTAACATGTTATCGGCACCCCAGAGGTAGCATTACTCATTTTGATCATGCGCAGGAGTCTACATTGACGTCTGTTGACGCCAATACTACTTACATCTTTGCTGGTGATTTGAACATAGACCTCCTTAAAATAAACACCAATTCGGCAGTGAGAGATTACTTCAACTTTTTCAGGAGTGCTAGCTAGTAGCTTCACGCCTGTTATCACTCTCCCGAGTCGAATTACCGATAGTAGCATGACTCTTATCGATCATATTTTCGTTCGGTTGCCAAATAGTCTCCTGACAACGGATATTACTTCTGGCAAAATATTTTGCGATATTAGTGATCATCTACCTAACTTTTGTCTTATCAATAACAACTCGATCGACTATGAAACTCAAAGGCCAAAGGTCAGAAGTTATTGTGAACGTAACTTTGCTAAAATCACACATGCAGTTGATTGTGCAGACTTCACAAACGTTTATGAAGCTCACGACGTTAACGAAGCTTACAATGTTTTTATTGATGAACTAAACTTGCTGCATGAGAGTAACTTCTCAAAGGTAAAACTGTCCCGTAAAAAAACGAATAGAAGGACAAGCCTTGGGTAACTGCGGGTATCAGAAATTCGATCCAGAAGAAAAATATTTTATTCCGCAAATACATTAACAATCCCACGCCTGATAGGAAAGCTTCCCTGAAGAGGTATAGATGCATCCTAAACAGGGCTATCAAACAGTCCAAATCCTCTCATTACATGCGTCTTGTTAATGACAGACAAAACTCTGCTCAGAAGACTTGGGCTGTCCTGAACGAGCTACTCAACAGACAGAAGAAGCCTAGTAACGTCATCCAGAGTATGCTCCACAAGGACGCCATCATTACCGATGACACAGGCATAGCTAATGCTATGAACGATTATTTTTCCAACATTGGTTGCAAACTAAGTGATGATATTCACAGCAATGTCGATCCTGTTGACTTTCTGCATATTAGCAATCCTCACACAATCTTCTTGACTCCTATCACCAATGAGCAAGTACTCATGGAAATCAAAGGTCTGAAGGATGGAAAGTCACCTGGTATAGATGGCGTTCCACCCAAGATCTTGAAAAGTGTGTGTCATAGGATTTCACCTTTACTTCGTCACATTTTTAATCTTGTTTTCACTTCTGGTAAATACCCTGACGCACTGAAAAGTGCGAAAGTCATCCCAATCTATAAGAAGGGGGACCGTACGCTGCCAGAAAATTATCGGCCAATTAGCTTGCTACCTTGCCTTAATACAATTCTTGAAAGATTGATAGAAAAACATCTACGTACCTTCTTGGAGAATAATAACACTTTCTTTGACTTTCAATTTGGTTTTAGAAAGGGTCACGATACTACCCACGCTCTCCTTGAAACTATGAATGCTATTCGTACTCACCTTGATAGGGGTGAAAATGTCTTGGGTCTATATCCGGATCTGAAAAAAACCTTCGACACTATTTTTTCACCCTCCAACATCGCGCCTGTGAAGAATTTCCAATAAATCGTCCAAGATACGTGCAGTAGCCTACTTGCAGATGTATGTCTGGCTGGCTCCCTCCGCCGAAATCAGAACGAAATGACGTTGAGTCATCTATCTTTTGATGGTAACAAAATATTTGCCCTCGAAGACTGGCCCTCTTCGCAGAATTCCGAAGGGTAAAAGAACATTCACCTTGGAGATTTCAAGGACTGATTACCTTTGCGAAATTCCGAACGAAAAAGTGCTGCATAATCTTCTGAAGGTAATATAATTGTTACCTCCAAGGAATAGCTATCTTCGCGGAATTCCGAACAGAAATCTGGTGATTCATCTTTTGAAGGTAACAAAACATGTACCCCCAAGGACTGGCTCCTTTCGCCGGGATCAGAACGAAATTATGTCTATTCATCTTGTGAAGGTAACAAAATATTAACCTCCAACTACTGGCTACCTTCGAGAAATTCCGATCAAAAATCTGGTGATTCATATTTTGGAGGTAACAAAATATTTACCCTCAAAGACTGGCTCCCTCCGAGGAATTAACATTATTTGACTGACATATAAAGGCGTATATTCACCAAATATTGTTCACCTTGAATTATAGAAATTGTTTATTTTCATGGTCAAACAAGTGCAAGTTCACATAATTGTTTAAGGTTCCGAAATTATCTCGCAAAAGATCAATAAAAATAAAAATTCCCCCAACATTCTTGATTTTTTCGTTAGAAATACAACGAGTTTACATTCCGCATTCTATCACTTGAGTCAATCAAAAGTTTAATTCAATAATTTCACCATATATAAACAAAGAGTACCCGAATATTATACAGAAAAAATGATGAATTGCTACTTGCAATAATTTTGGTTTAGTTGCAATCTTGATGGTGATTTCAACCGAAAGGACATTGTCTGGACGTCTTTGTCCAACAGAACTCACCCGACCCCGTTGGAAACAAATATACTTGACTGGAATGACTGCTGACTTCTCCCTGGAGCAATTGGTCACTACACCTACTCGTCGGGACTCATTCCTCGACCTGCTCCTGACAAACAGACCTGACACCGTCAACAACCTCAACATTGTCCCTGGTATTAGCACTGTTAAAGACCACGACATTGTGACTGCCGACATTCGTTGCTCAATCCCAGTTAATAAAAAAAACTCGGAGGAAGATATTACAGTGGAGCAAAGGTGATAATCCTGGTCTGAAATTGGCATCGACCAAATTTGCTATCGATTATTCTGTTGAATCCCCCTCAAGGTATGTGAATGAAAACTTCCAAGCTTTACAATCAGTCCTCCTCAAGGCACAAGATAAATTTATTCTCACTAAGACCATATCTGGCAGATACAGTTACCCTTGGATCAATAGCTTCCTAAAATGGCATATTAGCAGACGTCGTCGACTGTATGTTCTACACCAGAGAAATGGTGATTGACCCCGTGATATCAAACAGACCGATTAACGACTGTTACTGGGGATACATAAATGACCTTTTTGACACTGGTGCTACTGACAAAGACATCAAAGAGGAGTTGTTCAAATTTGTGAAGAGTCGGAGGAATGACCAACAGGGTATACTCCAATAAAACATCAGGGTAAGGTTGTTGCCGATGCCAAAACCAAAACTTCCCTCATTGATAAATACTTCACCTCTGTCTTTACTGTTGCGTCTAATGGTGTCCAAAAATTACTCTCTCATCTGCAATCAAAGAAGGCCACTGGCCCTGACTAGTTTTCGGCCAGACTTTTCAAAACCATGGCGGTGGAAATAACGCCTGTTCTTGTTTCATTGCTTCAACAATCACTCGACAGAGGTAGCCTCCCTGATCATTCCAAGGAAGCTAACGCAACCCCATTCACAGGAAGGGTCCAAAGTCTGACCCTAAGAATTATCGTCCCATCTCCCTCACGAGTATAACTGGCAAGCTACTCGACAGCTGGAGCACATTTTCGCCAGCCACTTTATGAACCACCTTGAAAAGAACAACACATTTACTCACCACTCCGCCGCACGGCTTCCGTCAACGTAGATCCACTGTCAGCCAACTTCTTTTGACCTGTAATGACCATGCTAGCTCCATCAGTACCCGGTCGCAGGTGGATGGGGTCCTGCTCGACTTCGAAAAAGCCTTCGACAAAGTTTCCCACAGGCACCTCTTTCACAAGCTAGGCTGTTATGGCCTGAGAGGAATATACCTCAACTGGGCATAATCCTTTCTCTCTAATCGCACCCAGAGAACTTTTGTCGACGGCGAAACTTCCACCCAGAGCGAAGTCGGGTCCGGTGTCCCCCCGGGCACTGTTCTCGGCCCACTCTTCTTCTTATGCTGCAATGATAACTCTCCTGATATGGTGTCATCCAACGTTCGACTCTTTGCAGACGACGCTATTTGTACCATCAAATTAACTCTCCAGACGACCGAATGGGCACTCCAAAAGGACCTGGACTCCCTTGACAAATGATCTCGTGACTGGTGCATGACCTTTAGCTCTTTCAAATGATATGTCCGTACAACTACTATGAAAACTAAGCCTCATAAATTTACACTCCGGGCACAACCTTGCTCCAGTTAACTCCCACTTCTATCTCGGTGTGACTATTGAGTCTCTCTGGGCACAACCTTACTCCTGTTAACGTCCACCCTGACTCAAGGTTGCACTGGAACCCCCACATTGACAACGTTGCTGCTAAGGCAACCAGATCGCCCAATTACCTTCGAAGGAATCTCTATTACTGTCCTTCCCATGTGGAAGAGGCTGCATTCAAAATCCATATGCGTCCCCAACTTGATAATGCCTTTCAGGTTTGGGTCCCCCCCCCCCCCCATACTATCACCGGTAGAAGGAAATTAGAGAACATTCCATTCAGAGCTGACATGTTCGTCACTGGGCGCTTCAGGCGCACAGAGAGTATTACTCATATCATTTCCTCACTTGAAATCCCAACACATGGCATTTTCATCCCCCATAGTGGTGGCACCAGATCCAACACCCAACCCTTCCAAAACATTATTTGCCGTGTTGATGCCGTCAGCGGTGCCCTTTTCCTCAAAGACCATTGCAAAATGGAACAAGCTAAGCTTCCCCCAAGCATAGCTGGACTAGGCTATGAAAGTGCCTTCAAGAGGGGAGTCGGCAACTGGCTACACCATCAATAATCTGCACACCAAATTTCCACCATTAAATGCCACCTTCAGGCGCCTTGAAGTACATCAATGAAGATGAAGATTACGTAACACGCCGGGGTGGGGGTCATTTCCAATTTGCATATACGCGTACATGATTATGTCATATGCGAAAGAAAATTGATTTCCAGAACCCCCTTCAATTCTGATTGACATAATATAAGGTCATAACTAAGACTTTGTCCCACATTTCTAGCTAAAGTGTTCCAATGATGAATGTAATAATTACAATATTGCCGACAGTGATGACAACAATATTGACATTGATGACAATAATGTTGACTGCGGTGGCAATAATGATGACTATATTGATGACAATTTTGATGACTATAGTGATGATAATAATGATGACACTGATGAAAATTATGCTAACGAGTGATGACATAAATGCTGACGGTCATGGCCATAATGTTGACAGTGATAACAATAATGTTGACAGTGACGACATTATTCAAAACAGAGATGACAATAACGATAACTGTAATGATGACAATAATGCTGACTGTGATGGCTTCGAGGCTGACAGTGATGACAGTAATGATGACTGTTATAATGACGATAGTGCAGACAGTGATGACATTAATGCTGACCGTCAATGTCATCAATGTTATCACTATTCTCACCACTGTCAGCATTACTGTCATCACTTTCATCATTATTGTCATCACTGTTCGCATTATTTGCATCAGTGTCAGCATCAATGTCATCAATACAGTCATCATTATTGTCATCACTGTCATCATTAATGCCATCTCAGTCAGCATTTTTGTCATCTTTGCCACTGTCGTCATTGATATCAGCATCAACGACATTCACTGTCAGCATTATTGTCATCACTTTTAGCATTATTATCATCAATATAGTCATTAT
>JAODTT010043526.1:0-10222 GCA_025400115.1 Pentamera pediparva
AATGCAGCGAATGTTGGCATTCTGATTGATGTATTCGAGGGTGTATACTGGTAATTTGAGGTACGAGGCCAAAGCCGACTATTCGAACATGGATATTGAGATGGGTGGTATTGCGTCTTTAGCAGCTGAACAACCGATATATTGTGGAATGGCGACTTTGGAGCAAAGGGACATCCGAACAATGGTGGGTTTTGCGGCATTCATCTGACGATGTTCTGGGATGGTGGCCAGGACATCCTCAATCCAACGTAGTCTCCTCAGGTCTGTTCGGGGCTCTAATGTTATCAAAACTGATATGAAACGGTAATTCTCAGCCCCCATCTGGAAAATTATGATTGTGCTCGTGACTGACTTGAATTTGTTAACACCTGTATATTGACTGGGTTATGGGGAGGGTTTTGAGTGACACAAACTGTGGGAAATGATGCTGCATCACTCGCAGAATTTGTTATTTCCCTAAGGAGGCCAACACGCTTGGATGCTAGAGAAACACTGTCTTAGGAGGCGATTCCGTTTGAACGTCAGGTGAAAATGTGGTGGTCACTGAATTTTCTCTTCAACCCGGCACATCCCGATTGTGCGATCTATGGGTCAAAAGGCTCCTTTTGGAATACAGGGGTAACTGGGTGGTAGCGTCTTGCGATCACGTTATCTGGGTAGATGACCATAGCTATGAGCTATGCCTCCAGAGAGGAGGCAGGGATGGTGTGTTTCAATTGCCTGCTTTGTGACTGCTAACCCTGTTTCTTTAGGCAAATGACGCGCCTCTTGACGGACAATTCTGTTCACCATTTGTGCTGTCGTCATTTCGCGGTTACCCAAAGGATTCAGGGAAAGGGTCAGGTCAAGGCTTGATCCCTTGTCCGAGTGGATGCGACATGGCACCCTCCAGGCATGTATTTGCAATAGTGAGTGCTTGCGTGAGTGAAGCGTCCATGGATTGGAAGAAGGAGGTGGTACTGGTATGTCACTTCGACAGGGGAAGTCAAACAGGGGAACGACGATGTCCGTATCATCTGCAACGACGTGCAGGTGTTCGCCGTCACCCAAGTCGATCGTTGAATGATTACAGTATCCACTCCATCCATCGCATGTGATGGCGCTTGTTGATGACTTTGTGATTATTATTCGCCAGTACCAACTCAAAAACATTTGGAATAATGAGAATCGCCTATTCACTGTGTATAAACGGTTTTTACCCTGTTCTATTGGCAATCATTCTTCGTTGGGATATCCTGGATGGTAAGTGGCGAATGTTTAAACTGTTTGACATTTGACCTCTTTGGCTAGTTAGATAGCGTCCGAATATTTACCCCAGAATATTGAATATTATAGGCTAGTTCGACTGCGAAACACAATTTGCACACCTGGAATGATAATCAACGATAACTACCTGGAGAGAGCAATATAAGTATTGCCATCACTATACCTGTAAATGTATTGCACTATAACAACGGAAAACGGATCAAATTGATACTGAACCTAAAAGGGATCAAACTTATTACTATTTCGACTGTAACTAATCTGAACGAATCATTTTCTGTTGAAAAAGGATCGATGTAGTCCAATATTTGCACCTTCTTTAGTCCGGTGCGCATTTGATCCGTTTTCGGTTCAATTTTACCTGAGCGTTGATCTGAGTGTGAGAACTGAGTCCATGGTACATTGTAGTTACAATGTTACAATGTGTACAATGTTAGCATGGCAACAGTGAGCGTTTCCATGGCGACCGTCGTTGACATTGTCTTGACCTTTTTCAGTATTCATTACTACCCCTAATCGGGCAAAATGGCAACCCTATTTGTAGTTACCATAGCAACCATACATCCACTCACGCTCGAAACTACTCAAATGAGTCCATATCGCCTCGAAACATATAGCCTAACCCCATCGAAAAGTGTCAATTCGTTCCAGCAAATATCGAATTGAAGTTACTTTTTTTTCTTCACCGGCAGCCATTTTGGACGCCGTCTTGAATATTTCAAATTGCTCAACGGTGACAGGTCCACATCACCCTAGATATCATTACCCACACCCCATAGATGAATAATCAACAGAAAAAAAAACTTCATCAGAGATTGCAAGGTTAGCCCAAAATTTGGCTTTTGGCTACCGGACTACCGGACAGCAGTTTCCTGCCCCAGTGCTAGTACACCAGGTACTAATCACAGCTGAGCAGGCTGGGACGTACCAGCAGCCAGGATGAACCGGTGCAATGATCGGTAATTGCAGTTCAGCCCCAACTGAGCTTTCCCAATTTCTCTGGATTCCTGGCAGGCAGATTTCAATTTTTCCTGCCTAGAGGAGAAACCAACATGCCCCGCCCGGGATCCGAGCCTGCAACCTCTGTTCCTAGAGCTGAGGGAATTTACAGCAACTAAACTGAGAATAACAATGAGAACATAAACATAGATGTTTTGATCCACTGACCTTTACAAGCTGCCTCCGCTTGACCCCGTCTGCCCCGGTACACATGATGATCTTGGGCAGGTTGATACCCCCGGCCAGCTTGAAGGTTGGCTCGAACCTGCGAATGGTCACGATGCTGTCGTAGGAGCAGCTGGCGTCTACGGGGATGTCCATCGTAGCGACCGCTGTGTTGATGTCTCTCAGATTGCAGATCTGGAGGTTTGGTGGGAAGCTGATCGGCTCTAGAGAATAGGAGTGAGTAAATGAGTGAGTGTGAGTAATCGAGCAGATGAGTAAATGAGTGACCACCACTGTATCAGAGCAGCTAGCCCATGCGTTGATGTCCATTATAGCGACCGCTGTGTTGATGTCTCTCGGACTGCAGATCTGGAGGTTTGGTGGGAAGCTGATTGGCTCTAGAGAATAAGAGTGAGTAAATGAGTGAGTGTGAGTAATCAAGCAGATGAGTAAATGAGTGACCACCACTGTATCAGAGCAGCTAGCCTATGCGATGATGTCCATTATAGCGATCGCTGTGTTGATGTCTCTCAGACAGCAAATCTGGAGGTTTGGTAGGGAGCTGATTGGCTCTGGAGAATAAAAGTAAGTGAATGAGAGAGTGTGAGTAACTGAGCAAATGAGTAAACAAGTGACCATGCTCAATGCTCATGCTCAATTGCTACCTATCAAAAAACACTTTCCTTTCATAGTGTAAATCTACATTGACCATGATTTTTACCACGCGGCTCACGTACACACAACTGTAAAACAAAAACAGCATGCTATGGCTGATGTTATTCTGATTGGCATATTTTTCACCGAGTGAGTACACAAGTCATTCTTCGAAAGTTTTTCCAAAAGTTATAAATAGTGCGGAAGTATAAGTTAGTCATCTGGAATTTTGAGAATACAGCTGGCTTTTTTTGTGATCAAAACTCCATTGTGCATTTTTTATGTTTAAATGCCCCAAAATATTGTGATGGCTGAAGTGTTTTCACACGTTTCTGAGCATGCTTTTACCCAAATTGCGTCAAAAAAGGCCTCGAAAAGGGCTGGGCTTCCAGATGCCCTAAGTCAGGCCCCTGGACTCCACCCATTATAGGCTCACGCTTCGCTCGCGGCTTCCTCAGCAATCTGTAACAAGTGAGAGGCCCTATTGGAAATTTCTGGCTAAGACCCTGCTCAGACTGCAGATCTTATTAGTTCCGGTGAAGTGAGTGAAAATGAGTAGATCAGGAAAATTGTTAGATTTAGACAAGGCTTTACACCAATGTAGTTTACCTTCTAATTTACCCTTCGACCCAGAGAAACGTGTTAGCCCTAGTTTTCTTGGGAAATCTCAGGACTCAAATGGTTAACTGAAGGGAGCAATGTCAACACAGCTCTGTGTGGCAAAAACACACATAAACACAGGTAGAAACACATGTTATAGAAACATGTGAAACACTGTAACATCAGATGACACAGTTTTTTGTGACAAACTTGTCTAAATTGGCAAGGTATAAACTGTGTCATTGGCATGCAAACCTGTGGACAATCTGTGGCACTAAATTTGCAGAAAAATCAACTAATTGACGTTCACATAACACAGGTTTAGAGCACAGACTGTCACGCATTGCCATACATTCTCTTAACTGCAGGTTTGACCCATTTTTTCACAGGTAATGACACAGATTTTGACACATGTGTCAAGACTGGGAAAAACAAAACACAGGAAGACTCAGGGATTTTTTCCAAAATCACAGGTTTGCCATTTGATTTGTTCTCATTATTCACTTATGAATTCTGCCATGCTTCGACATGGGTGAACATGCAAGTTTTTCGAAACAGATTGCCACATGTTTTCTTTTGTAATTTCAGTTGATACTCCATGAAGACAAGTTCTTCACTCGACAAAACAACCTCACTGGTAACTTTCTTGTACTGTGTGACATCCCAGTAGGCCAGCTCGATGTAGGCTTCTGAGAGCTTCTCCATGTCGCGGATCACCCCTGCAGTCCTGCCAGACCGGAGTTT
This sequence comes from Pentamera pediparva, assembly GCA_025400115.1. Lineage (NCBI taxonomy): Eukaryota > Metazoa > Echinodermata > Holothuroidea > Dendrochirotida > Phyllophoridae > Pentamera > Pentamera pediparva. The sequence goes on from JAODTT010043526.1 coordinate 4,426, forward strand.
ATTCACCATCATCACTGCGGCCTCCATACGGTCCTAGAATGTCAACAGAAAACAACTTTTCATGGGATACATGTCAGACAGAGGATCAAACCTATTGAAGGTCCAGCAAGGGTGCAGACCTGGATATTGCACTTATTGTCAAAGTTCTGTGAATTCTTTACCATGTACAACGAATTAGGCAATGCCTGTTTGGCGGGACCTCAATGTGAAGGTAAGGGTAATTACATGCAGACAACAACTTACCTACCACTCATGTTTTCACCGACTCTCTTGCTGAGGAGGCAGGTACCAGTTTTAAAGTCTTTGGTATGAGCTGACCAGGATTCAAATACAGGATTCCTGGGTGGAAAGCTAACACTCTCCACCTCCTGTTATAATTCCCATGCGGAGTCCTATGGAGGTTATCACACCAAGTACCAAGTACTCTCACAACAAACCACTTGGTTGAAACATGTTATGTTTAGTGCAAATTATAGTATAAATATATAACATCATAACCTGGTCATCTCATTTGCCAATTGCTGTCACATGACATTGGAATAAAAGTACTTCCAAAAAGTTACTATTACATCACAATTAGCAAAATATCACACACTGAGTGTGAAGCCATGTTTACACATTCAAATATCAAGCGTAAACAATTGAATTGTACTCAAATTGTGCATTCGGCTGAACTCCTGCCAGGTTCAGCCAATAGCATACGATTTGATTGTTCACATTTCAAATGCACCCAGTGTCTGACTAGGTTGACCTGGGTCCTGTTTCATGATCAATCTTTCCTGTTTGATTGCATTGATAACAGCTCATATACATGTCGATCGTAAGATTGATTGTCACTCTGTGAGACAAGGCCCAGAATGTATAAACAGGCCTTCATGAATGTGACTATTGTACTACTGTAGGGCAGTTAGACACACTCATCCGCCCATCGTTTTAGTGTTTTGACCATTGACTTGACTTAAGCCATCGGCACAGGTGTTGCTTCATCCGGCCTGTCCATCTGATTCATAATGTTCTTTCACAGCTGACGATATTGTGTCATTCTCCCTTGATAGGTTGGAGAGGCTAATCCCACTGATCTACAGTCATCTTCAAGGCAGTGTTTCCAGTGATCGGGAGGTCTTTTTCTCAAGTTTGTTTCCATGCACCCTTCTATCTAACAGCTGTTTTCGTTCCATGCAATGATTCAAATATTTCATTTGTTGTAAAAAAAAACTTGTTATATTCAACTCGGCTGTGCTTCGTTGAATAGAATGTTTATTCTCAAACCATGAAATATTTGATCCATTGCACTGAAACACATGAATTATCTGTATACTATTCGACTCTGCTCTGCCTCATTGAATAAATTTGTTTTGAACCAGCTCAGGGATAGCGCATGTGTCATTGTCCCCTGGCACTGGCCCTTGTGATGAATTCCCTACCGCTGGCAGTGCTTGGCTATCCCTCCACAGTATTTCAATGAAGTGACTGCGATCTCTGAGAAACTTTACATTGTTAATTCCTTCGCTGATCACCAAAATAATCTAAAACATGTGCATTAGTTTCTGCATTCAACTACAAACTAACTAACTAACTGCTAATTCAGTCAGGAGACTGAAAGAAATCCCATGTAATTCACTGCTTAATTTGGAGAGCAGCAGCAGTCGAGCCCATGGACAGAGTCGGCACTGTGAGGAAGTTGTCACGAATGGACAAATTCTGCAACCCTCATGCTGTAATTCCAAACTGGCATATATCAGTTTACCATCACACGAATGAACATTATTTGTTCACTGCAAATAGTTGAGTGGTGAACATCTTCAAAATTAAATAATTGTGAATACATGTAATCACCTGATCAGCATGGGAGGCATCAGATGCCTGGCTGTTCCTGGAGAGCCGTCCACCTTTCCTGCCATGGGCCACCATGGTCGCATCCTTGTTGGCGTTAGCCAGTGCCAGGACGATGGGCAATGTGTGGTATGGGTGGTCCTGGGCTGTCATCTCAATCAGCTGTAGGATTAAATTTCAACATTACTCTTCGATGGATTGGACTCTGCTGACAGTTATAGTTAGATGTAGACTTCCTCAACTAGTGGTATGGTCCAGTTATGTGGCACTCAGGGTTGGTGCTCATTGGAAATAAGTTATCACCGGTGTTCATCCACGAACAACATTGGCCAGAGTCCCTTGATTGGCTTCCTGAACCTGCACCAATCGACTCAAGTCAAATCTAGCAGCACCCACAGCCACCTTTCCAGTTGTGGGTAACTGGTGTTTTACCCATATGCTGCTATACGTACGGAGCATCAAGCATAACATGTAGGTACTACACATCAATAGGTAACATGTATAGACTCCAACCATCCAGATCCGGTCAAGATATCATGTTCACAAGCAAGGTTAAACACACACATACAACATGACTGGATAGATTCCAATTCCTTACAGAATATGGGAAATGAATGATTTGGAAATATGAAAATTTCTCTGGAGGTCTGAAATATTGGATGGATTTTCACCATCTGGCCACCGCAGTGATCAAATTGCTTTACATATATTACCCGGCCATAGGATAGTCAGTGGTAGCAGCTAACAATGCACTTGTTTGTTCTCCACAGTCTGCTGTATTTCTAGTTACCAGTTTCATACTGTTTCATGTATATAGAAGAAATTAACAAAATGGATGGAAGGTATTACATGACCATTAAATTCCCTAAGAGTGTGAGCAACAGAAGCTAACAAAGCGATTGCATGTATTTGCCAGTTCCTCACAGGTCCCTAATTAGCACTTGAATAGCATCCCCCCACAGCATGCATCAAGGAGCTGATAGGGCCTGTACAGGCAGGATGTGTTTTTCAAATGCTGCAATTCCCAGGTTCACCAGGATGGCCACCCTCTCCTTTGCAGCTCTGCAGTCTGAGTCTACCAGTGAGAATGGCCTGGAGGGATAGGAGGTCTAATGACCCTAAGGATCCAACACTTCTGCAGTTTGCCCCGGGAGATGTTGAGTGTCTGGGCTGTGACTACATCTTCCAGTAATCTGTTCCCAATTTTCAAATTATATTGAAGTGAGAGTTTCTCCTAACCTCCAACCATACTCTGTGTAGTCTTATCTTTCTGGAATTGCCTTGAGTTTTACTCTCGGTCACAAATTCCACTGTTCTGTTTGTGTTCATATGCAGTCGTCCTTGTGTGATATTTTAGAATGTTATGAGGTATTGGTGCGTGTGCTCTAGGCTCATTCGATTGAGGTTTTCCCATGGAGGTTACCAGGTTATGACCCTGTCTTGGACAGTGGTACAAGCATACCTGCTGTAGGGTGCTGTGGAATGCTTCCTTGTCCTGTGTTTTCGTGGTCATTCTCGCAGCCAGCTGGTACAGCATCGGTAGAAATTTACTGCTGGGGAGCTTCTTCATGTTTCCCTGCCAACGAAAAAAAGACATAAAAAAGAATGCATCTTATTTGATTTTGTCTTGATTGCAATGGGTTCAGGAAACCAATTAAGGCTCATCAAGGAACCATAACTATTTTTTACAATGAATTGAAGATAACTCGCCTCCACTTCTTGACTAGTGCTCAGATAATATGGAGGCAGATGTGTAACCAATCGCAACCTGCTCCCGAGACCGCCATTCCACATTTCCTATGATCAGTGAACTCCACGATCCATTGATCCTTCAACTTTTTCCTGGTTACAGTGGACCCACAAGACTTGCAAATCCCCCCAAACAATTCCTCTGCATGAGTCTACTGCATGACAGCGGAACCAGGAAGTCAACACCATGATCTGGCCTATCAGAACTGCAAGTACAGCCAGTACTGTTCTGCTATTGTTGTTGACACCTCAATAAATGAAGGATGGTTGGCTGGTTAGATGATGGTTGAACAAAGTAAGCTCCTTGCAAAACAGAGAAATTTCAGAGGAGGACATCTCATATTGTTGTCTTTCCAGTTACTGATGATATATACTGTACCAGAGGGCACATCCAAAATACAGGAATATCTAGCAGGTCGGGAGGTACGTTGTTCCTCTTACATTTATTGGATCGTTGACTTTCCAGAGCAGATCCAGAAGACAAGGATGTCCATCAGGCAATATTACTGGCCATGAGGTATGTTGTTTTCCTCACCTTGATCAAATTGTTGACTTTCCAGTCGCTGACGATACTGAATCAGAGAGCACAGAGTGTAAAGACAGTGATGTCTAGGTGGTCATAACTGGACATGAGGTTTGTTGTTCTCCTTATCTCAGTCAAATTGTTGACATTCTGGACATTAACATTACTGATCCAGAGAGTCAGGAAACAAGATGTCCAGAAAGTCATTACTGGTTATGAGGTACTTTGTTCTTCCTACGTTCATCGGATCCTTTTTGGTTGCTGATGTTACTGAACCAGAGAGAGCAGAGCCTGAACACAGGGATGTCCAGAGGGTCATTATTGGTCATGAAGTATATTGTTCTCCTCACCTCGATCATATCATTGGTCACCAACATTACTGAGCTAGACAGAGCGGAGCCTGAAGATAGGAATGTCCAAGAGGTCATCACTGGTCAGGAGGCAAGTTGTTCTCTTTACCTTGATCAGATCGTTGACTTCTCGATCACTGACATTGCTAAACCAGGGAGAGCACGCCCTGAAGACAAGGATGTCCAGCAGGTCATTTCTGGTCATGAGGTAAGTTGTTCTCCGAATACCTTGATCAGATTGTTGCCTTTCCAATCATTGACATTACTGATCCAATGAGAGCAATGCCTGAAGACAAGAATGTCCTGCAGGGCATTACTGGTTAGGAGGTGAGTTGTTCTCTTTACCTTGATCAAATCGTTGACTTTCCGGTTGCTGACGTTATTGTACCAGAGAGAGCAGAGCCTGAATATGGGGATGTCTAGCAGGCTATCACTGGCCATGAGGTATGTTGTGTTGATGTGTTCCCCTTACCTTGATTAGATTGTTGACTCTTCAGTCACTGACATTGCTAAACCAAAGAGAGCAGAAGCAGAGCCTGAAGACAAGATTCCTAGAAGGTCAATACTGGTCATGAGGTACGTTTCGTTGACTTTCTGGTTGCTGAGCTTACTTGGGCCTGAAGACGAAGATGTCCTGTGGGCCACTACTGGTCATGGGGTAGGTGGTTCCCCTTACCTTGATCAGATCGTTGACTTTCCTGTCGCTGACGTTACTGAACCAGAGGGAGCAGAGCCTGAAGACAGGGATGTCAAGAAGGCCATTACTTGTCATGAGGTACTTCAGATAGCAATCCAGTGATGTGTTTAGGTAACGAGAGCGGTCCTGAAGCAGTGATTCCATCTCACCCTCATCAAGATCACCCTGCTTCAGCAGATTGCGAAAATATCTGCAGAATATGTGAGAAATGAAAATGAAAATCATGTCATTTAAAATCTCCCACCCAAAATCTGTTTTGCATCCAATATATTGATTGGTCAACATTTTAAATTAACGAATGCAGTAAGGAAGTTTAGCGATCCTGCAATGTAATGGTGGGGCAATCCACAGTCATGCTAATTGGTTGCATGTGCACATGCTCTACTGAGCATGCTATGGGAACAGACAAGATTTCCACCATAGCAGTATCAATACAGCTGATTTTATGCATGCTCTCAGAACATAGCAGGCTATGGGCACAGACAAGATTTCCACCATAGCACTATCAATACAGCTGATTTTATGCATGCTCTCAGAACATAGCAGGCTATGGGCACAGACAAGATTACCACCATAGCACTATCAATACAGCTGATTTTATGCATGCTCTCAGAACATAGCAGGCTATGGGCACAGACAAGATTA
>JAODTT010043748.1:0-10221 GCA_025400115.1 Pentamera pediparva
GGTTTGTCATTGAATATTATCTAGCACTTACAGAGGCGGGTTTCGAAGGCGCCTCAATCAAGTCAAAGGAGATTTAATATAAGCCGTTCCACCGTTTCCACTGGAGATGACCAGTCGCCAGGGGTAGTGGTTTCCACAAAACTCCTAGACTTGCCAAAGTCTCTTGTATCGCTCAGCTCCCTCCTGTTCTTCAGTCTATCGCTTCAGCCTCAGTAAGTGGCATGGCCTCTATTCATGACTCAATGAATTGTTCGCACAGAAAGACCGTTGTCCTCTGTCAATATCGAAAGTGCATGCGGATTTGCAGTTGGGACAGATCGGTGTGCGGACAGATCAGCGGGGCTCCGATAGGGGTCGTCGTATGTAGCATCTGTTGATTCAACTGACAGCAACAGCAGTGGGCTGCCCTGGACGCAAGAGACTCTCAAAGTCTTATTAATCCCCACATGGGTGACTGTCGTCATCAGCTGTCTGTGGGGTTTGTCCGGTCGAGAATTGTCTCCTAGAAAGAATGGGAACTACCCATAGGCATATGGAGAAATCCAGGCAGGGGAGAATGGAAGTTCAGACAAAGAGATTTGAACAAGGTGGAAATAACCCTAATTTTTTTGCTAAGGGCCCAATTTTGTAGTTCAAACCAATGAATGATCTACTGTTTGTTTTGGATACAGTGAAATTCGGGCAACTTTTTCACATTTGGCGAACAATTTTCTCCCCACACCCCCACCCTCCTGTACGCCTGTATAATTGTCTCTTAAGAACCCTTATGGATACATAATGAGCATGCTTGTGCCAGGAGACAAGTGTGAGATGGAAAGTGCAGTGCATCTATTGGATACCTTTGACCCCTAGATATTTCAGGGGTTGTGACCCCTCGCCATCTTATGAACTTTTTTGGAGTGTAGTTGTCCTCTGTTACAAGCTTCTTATGGCTTTACTGGAAATATGAACATTTAATCTATAGTATGTGACATTGCTTTGTCCAGATCAAGGAATTATTGAATAAATACAAGCAAAATAATTTACATTATTCACAACAAACATGGTTTTGTGCTTCTTCATTTTGTTGGATTCTTCATAGAATCAAATTTCATTTCATGTCTATGTGCTCACAGTCACCAGGCAACCACAAATTGATCCAAAGGCCAACTTGGCCTTCATTGGTTAGTTTTAGCAAAGTTAGTCGAGTGTCTGCTTCAGGAAGCCAACGTAGTCTAGTGGACTGGTGATTATGCGTGCAACCCAAAGGTCGTGAGTATGGATCCTGTACGAGGCGCAGTGGTTTCTCCTCTCGACAGGAATCAAATTCAGCTGCCCTGATAGTCAGGAAAGTTTGGTTGGGCCCGAATTCTAACTACCGATCATCGCGCCAGTTGATTCTGGCAGCTGGTGCGTCCCACTTCCAGCCCACTCAGCTGTGATGAGTACCGAGTGTTCGCACTGGGGGTAGAAACAGCTATCCAGGCAGAACTGGCCCTGTCGTCTGGACATTAACAGCAGGTAGGCTCGGGCCTGAGTGTCGGGATCATAAGCCCCTGCTTCGTACCCGGGAGGCCAGTCGGGGTTCAAATCCTGGATGTGTGATATCTTAGAAATGGTACCTGCTGCTCTCTCACCGAGCTATCAGCATGAGAGACTGGAATGGAAAACAGTGGGGTAGGAAATTTTCCAAGTTGCCATCCGCATTTTGATCACCCCACCCTCATTTTGTGTACCTGATGAAGGATTTGCAGGAGGCCAAGTGTCGTGTAACATATTATCTTTAAAGCGGCATTGTCGGATGAAAGATGCTCCAAAACCCATACACCCAGAATGTGCGAGGTTCTAGCATGTTGCCTTGCTGAGATATGTTGATCTATAACTGAAGAATACTGCCGTCCTTGTGACGTCACAGGAGGAACGATTACAAGGCTGCCCATAAACTATACACACCACATGATGCAACTTCTTTTTCCCCCCCAAATCAGTCCAATAAATGTTCGTAACAATTCGAGACTGCAGCTCAGTCGTGGTTCAATTTTTTTCATATCGATCAGCTAACATTAAATGTTGCCTCCACTAAGTTTCGTTCAAATCCCACAAGGTTAGAGGAATCCCATAAATTACGCAAGTTTGACCTTAGGTGACCTTGAAAGGACCGTCATGTTACTCAGCACCAACTGAGTCCATCCACACCCACCAATTTTCGTGTAAATCGGACAAACTTGATATTTTCGCATAAACCTGCAAATAGAGGGCAGCAGTCAAATTTGACCTCCGATGACCTTGGAACGACCATCATGTTATTTGGCACCAACTGTAGTCCACATCCACCGACATGTATCAAGTTACGGATCAATCGCTTATTGTTTCCGGAGACGGTGGCGGCAGCAGTGACAGCGGCGGCTACACCCCCAAAACCAAAATATCCCCAGATGCTTAACGCGTTGCAGGGATATAATTAACTGTCACAGGATATACCATAATGTTTGGACTCTGTAGAGGAGGGTAGGAATTACAGTATTAATGGGCTTTTTGTGGGTAAACTAAGGAAGATTTGCCCTAAAATTCGAATGAATTATGTGAGTGAAATGGCCCATGATGAATCTTTTTTCAGAAGGGTCATTCTCCTAGAATTGAGGGCTAATAGCCTTGAGTCCTTGCTTGATCCCTGCCCTGACACTGTGGTCCTAATAGGTTGAAATAGGTTGAATGAAATATGACAAATAACTATTTTTTTTGCAGGTTGTGTGGTATTGAGAATGTTCAATGCAGCTCATAAGCAGGCGTGCTTTAGTTATTAGATAGTAGATGTACAGCATTTCATGAATGAAATTTCACAATCATCATCATATTTGGGTTCAATCTATCACTTCCCTTCTCCTTTAGTCGAAAGATGCCAAGTCAGCCCGTAAACCGGATAAGTCAGGCCTGCTGCCGTCGCCACTGAAACAGAAACAACAGGTTTACACGTCCGAGTCGTCCTCGTCAAAGTCCAGGCAACAGCGCTCCTACTCGGAGGGTAGCGTCATCGTGGAGAAGAGGGTCCCAGACCCTGAGGGAACCCCCATGGCCGATCCCCGGGCCCAGACCACACCCATTGCTGTCAATGGGAGCATCACAGAGAGCAGTAGACTACAGGTAGGTGACGCATTTCTCTTGCTCAGGCAACCATCTGTAGCATGCATGTCAACAGTCATCACTCACTCACAGGCTGCATCTATAAGATGTACCAGAGCTGCAGCAAGTACCTCATCCTGGCTTCCTGTTCATGGCCCCTTTCTTGTACAAAGAAGTTTGAGATGAGTCAGTTCCACTAAAACCTTTGGGCATTTCTAGTATCTGTGATTGAATTTTAGACAAAATTTGTGACAAAATTTTCTAATGTTACCTACTGTACAGTATGGGTTCAGGCGTCCTATTGCCTAATAGTTAACTTGCTAGTTGCAGTAGACCAGAAGGTTTGCAATCGAGGCCTAAAACTAGAGACAGAGAATCCTGGTACCTGTATTCATTCTGATAGAAGCACACTTATACACATTTAACTTGCACGTTTATCAGAGCAAGTGAATAGTGAAACTTCAGTGCATGTGTATAATGTTCATATGTTGAGCAGGGCTGAGTCGAGTCCTCTCAATCCGAGTCGAGTCCTCGGTGTCCGAGTCTGAGACCAAGTCCTTAGATTCTGAGTCCGAGTCCTCGAGTCACTATGCCTGTTTGACCTGTACTATTCTTTGTGCATTTTTATAACCACTACATGGCTTAGGCTACTCACAAACACGATCCCAATGTGTTAAATGCATCATCGTTATCATCTCAGTAGTTTTGGCATGTTAAATACAATGTTGTTCATTGCTATCTAGGTGAGATAAAAAAATCGATTCGCTTGCACAAAAACAGTGAAGGACTCTGAGTCATTGAACTCTGAGTCTGAGTAACAAGTCCTTGAAATGATGGCTCGAGACCAGTCTCGAGTTCGAGTCCTGTCTCGAGTCCTCCAGCACTGTTGTTTAGGGGATGTCTATTGTGTTGGTGTGTAGCTGAAAGATTATCCAACCAACCAGAATCAGTTAGATTATCTGTCACCTTGGTCATAAGCCTGTTGGTGATGTCAAGAGGGTGGGACCAGTACTGCCTTGACTGCAGTTTCCTTCCCCAGTGCCCACACCAGGGAGTTCAGGAACTGTACTTATCACAGCTGAGCCGACTAGGATGCACCAGCAGCCTGAAATATCTGGCATGATGATCTCAGTTTGCGACCAACTGGATTCTCCTGGTTACCCAGGCTACATGTACCTAGCGAGCAGATTTAATGCTTCCTACTCGAAGAAGAAACCGACACTCCTCGCTCAGGATCTGAATCGTAACCCCTAGGTTCCCTGTCCAAACACCACACTCTAGGCTATGTTGGCTTGACCAGTCATCCACCCCCCCCTTTACACAATTGTTTCTTTCTACCCATAACCGCAGGGCAATTCAATTCAGTCGGGTAGTCCAAACGATGTGGCATACAGCCCGGGCTCCATCTCGCCTGCCGGTGGTGGATCACAGAATGCCGTCATCAGGAAGAAACAGAGGAGCGATTTCAAATTCGGGAAGGTCTTAGGAGAAGGCTCATATTCTGAGGTAGGAACAGCATGAAGGTGTGGGAGGGGGAGGTAAGATGAAAGATCAACGTGCAAAGACTAGAGGAGAGCGAGGTTAGTTGGAACGCGGAGTAAGTTGAAACATTAGAATTTTCGTCCACCGAGGTCTAGGAGTATAATAATTTCCACCAGCTAAAGTTTCACCATCTAGGGGCCTAGCCCTTACTGATACCCATCCACCATATTGCTTTCAGATTGGGTCAATGGATAATGAAATGAGAGGGGAATGTTTGTTTTTCGACACTTTGAGTAATTTTTCACGAAATTGAAAATGCTGTCTGGGCTCAAGGATGAAAACAACCAAAATGTACTGATTTGTGAATAATCACAGCTCTAGTACTCAGCTGCGAAATTAGGCAAAAAAAGTTGTTCTCAGCTGGTTCCCATTCCATGTTATGTTCAGGTCTGAATGACCCATGGGATACGTTGGAACCTCTTGGGCGGGGTTAGTTGGAACATGCTGTATGCACATCATCGGAAACTGATTTCCTCAAATTCATCAATAATCTGAAAAAATATTTAATACACATGTAGCTTTGTCTGCAAATACAGCGGAGATGAAAATGTTCTGATAATCCAATGTTGTCTAGTTTCATGGCTCTGGAGTTGAATCCGAACCTTTTTCCAGATTTCGGCAGAAAATCTGATATTTTCATTTATTATCATTTAGTGAAGATGACTTGTGATACAAGGTCAGATAAAGGCAGATATCAAGTCGAGGAATCACAAAGCCTTTGGCTTCCTGGTGAAAAAATAGACACTCTAGAAACATGTCCATGCTGTATGCTAAACACAAAGATTTTTACAACTGTTGGGAAGTTCAGTGCATTTTCTGCGATAGGAGGGAAAAGGAAGCTACAGGTAACTTTGCGCGGACTGCATAATTGTCATGTATATTGGATTGTATTGTAAGTTGTGAATGTTACAATCATTGGTTTACTGGTCAATATGTTGCAATAACTGGCAATCTATATCACATACTCTAGGTCTACTCCTTTATTGGCGACCCTGCATCCCCCCATTGGGCTGACAACTATCTTGCAAGTACACAAATCCAGGCTGGCCACATCAATCATCCTACACATTTTGCCAGACAAAGTATCTGTTTGACAAGTTTTTTTTACACTCGATTTTCCTCAATTTTGGAATGTTGAAACACTCTCATTCATTCAGAAACCAGCGTCAATACCTTCTTGGAGTTCTTCACTACTAGTTACATCTGTATGTTTTGGAACATGTATCCGTTCTGTTTTATGGTATTACTCCACTTGCGATGTAGGTCCACAGCTGACTCCTGCTGGCTGTGTAGGGCGTGGTCATTCCAAATAGAGCATTGATGTAATCATCAATGTGTAATCATCAATGTAAGTGTGGTGATGGCTACAGTACTTGCCTCATACCCTGTAATGCATGCTCTCCAGTATTGATCTGAATAATTTGCCAACTGATTGCCATCATTCTCATGGTCTAAATGCATTTTTTTGGCTATTTTTTGGGCTATTCGCAAATAAATAAATTTGTTCTGGATCTTCATTCTCACAGTATCGTATGTTTAAGTGTATCATTTTGGCAGGCACTGTGGTGCTTACTTAAGTTGCAATCCCAGTTGTTTACATGTTTGCTTGTTTTGGTGAATCTGTGACCTTGTTCTGACACCACCAAGCCACCAGCAAGTCTGTGTGAAAATTGTTTGAATCTGGTTCAGGGTGAAATGATTTGCACTTTCTGAGTTCATGAATATTTCACCTAAACAAGCATCAGTAGGCAGGTAGCAGTGCAGTAGCTGGAACAAATTATAGGCCTACCCTTAAACTGGCAGCATGTATTAAAGAAGAGTCGTGGGAATTGTTTGCTACTCTGGCCATGGCCAGGGACTCGTGGAAGGTGTGTGTCGTTATGTGGGTGTGGCAAGCCATTGCCAGGCACATGGAAGGTGTGTGTTGTTCTGTGGGTGTGGCAAGCCATGGTCAGGGACACATGGAAGGTGTTTTTGGTTCTGGGGGTGTGGCCAATTTTGAAGAACTGGCAAAGTGGGCAAACTTTTGTGGAATGAGTCAATAATATTTAATTGGTCATCAGTTGCCAGCTCAATGGCAGTGTGGGTTACAGTACTTGATAAGACAAAATATTTATTGACATACAGTACCAACACATAAGATCTATTTCACATACTAAAATGTGAATAATCATATTGGTGGGAACAAGAGTAAAACATATATATACTCCATGTGCCAATCATATTCCAACATTCTATGGTAGATGTAAACCATTTAACAAGGAAATGAGGACTGGTCTTTTTAAATTACTCTGATTGGACACCAACGGACCAACCCCAGGGATAAAAAATCCACCTCAATCACGAAAACCGAGACACCGTGAGGGACTGTCCCAATTTTCCCGGTTGCTAGATAGTGGATCCCATGTCTCACATTTCCAGTGTATACATGCAAACTGATAATGTGCAAAAGGCTATTTGTATTTTTTGTCAGAGTGGCCAGCATGTGATTTTGAATTTTCCCTCCATGATCATTTCTCCATTCAACTATTCAATCGGTTCACAAGCTCCCCAGTGGTACAGCGCCAGTAGAACGATATTGAAAGTCACTCAAGGTCTCCGAGCCATTGAGAACACTTTCAGAGAAATGTTTGTGTCGTTCCAAAACAGCAAGCACTTTGGGCGTCTGATGACGCAGCACTTCTGAGGAGGAAAAATAATACGACAGAATGTTATAAATCACCAGAATCCTGTTGATGTAAAGTTACTGTATTTGGATTACACCAGTTGTTACTTCACTCTGTTTGTACTAGTATAGATACTGAAAATTGTTCTGAGCACTGCAATCATTAACATTGAAAAGTAACCAGCTCTTGTTGTTTTAATATATTTTGGGGAAGTGTTTTTCTCCCAGTCAAGAGGGGTTTTCCCTTTGTCTGCAGAAGCTTTGCATAACAACCTATTTGTGCACTAGAGAAAGGTCATTGTCAGATTGTCTGGTATAATGTCAAGTGTTATTGAAACAGTAGCTTCATGGAAACTAGTCATGTGCAGGCGGGTAAACCGTCCAAGTTTATCCCCGCATTTGTACCATCAGTGGGGAGCAGTATCTAACTGATTTGATATGATTGGTTTCCTTGACCCAAGGTTGGGCAGGCAGAAAAGGGTTTAATCTGAAAATTGCCCAGAAGGCATCCATCCTCAAGATTGTCGCATAAATTGTGCAAATTTGCCTTCTCAACTCTTGTTCCGTATTTTCGGAATGAATCCCTGTTACCATGGGATTTGTATTTATCTTTGTAACCCGAATACAGCTCATTCGGGATACTCCATGCTTGTGTTCGCATAGAAGCGACATTTATGGTGTTTTAATTTGCCGCACCCTGCAACGCACTCACATAATCCCGCCTTAAGAATGTTTGGTTACTAGAGCCAACGTAACTGACACACATTTAAACTTGTTACTTGCAGGTACGGTTAGCAACTGAAATACACACAGGGAAGCAATATGCAAGTAAGTACATCTGCCATACTTTTATTAGCATTCTCAAACTGTCTCATGCACCCTTTGTTGACATTGGCAATGTCTCTCATCTAGGCATCAATGTTGTACCTTTCCAACCCCATCCCTCCAATCCCCATATTTATAGTAATTTGGCATTCATGGAATGAAACTTTAAAACCAACTCGAAGACATATCACTTGACCACTGCAGTCATTACTCATCTTCGGTGCTATATTGAGCCATATCTCCCATTGATAATGTTGCGAATGCTCCTCCAACATGTTCATTATATACATGTAGCACACTGGGGCCCTGGGCAAATTTGGTACATTTGGTGGGGCGACAGCACAGTCGTATGGGTGGTTCAACAATTTTTTCTGCATAGGCTCCGATAGCCTAATGTATGGTAATCGTGTACAAATAGTGGCGACAGGTGATAAAAGATTACCCTGAATGTAGGCCATCGCAAAAAGTTGCATTGGATTTGCATCGTGCTAATTTTTCCCCTGTGTAAGTCTATTGAACATGTGTAGGGAATCAGGTTGCGGGAGACATTTTGGGCCCACATCAAGGTGACCCATGGATATATTTTTGGAAATGTTATGTGTTATCACCTAGCTCAGAAATACCAATTTGAGAATTAAAGGTTGCACTTTTCTCTTTTCTCTACAGTAAAAGTTCTTGAAAAAAGACACATACTACGAGAGAGGAAAGACAAGTATGTGATGAGGGAAAGAGAGGTCCTTAGTAAACTTGATCATCCATTCTTCGTCAGACTCTACTTCACCTTCCAAGATAAGGAAAAGCTTTGTATCCTTTTGTGAAAGTTAATTTTAATAACGAAAGTGGTAATGTGGGGTACGGTACATTTGTATTTAGGTTTTCTGTTATACTCTGTCTAGTTTAAATTATCAGCCTACAATTTGATACTATAGGCCAATGCAGAGGGCAGGCCAATCTAGTGGTGGCGCTCTGGGCATGCGCCCCTCTCATTTGTACCCTAAAATAATGAAGGTTTCTGTAGCTCTTTGATCCAAACATCTTCCTGGGGGAGACCCCAGAAACCTCTTTTGGGGGCTTTTTGGCCTGTGGCCCTCACATTCAGTCTTCAGAGGGTCAGCCCCCCTTACCCACATTCCTGGATCTGCCCCTGCTGTGGAAGCGTAAGCCACTCTCTGAAAATGTAGTAGATCGATGTGAAGCCACAATAAAAACTGTCACATAGATGAAGAGAGTGTATTTCATAACCCAAACTAACTATACCAAACTAACCAAAATAAACTAAGACAAAATGCTATCCCAAGCTCTCAGTTCAGTGGAAAGCCATCATCTTGTCATGATGCAAAGCTCCTCTTCAGCAAGATGCATGGTGCACTTAAATTACCTTAATACCGTAACAGGCCGAGGTCCATGACCCCTTGTGACAACAACAACCGCCGCGTAATCAACCGCTGACGATAATATATATGCAAATGAAGCTCCAAATTGGATCTCCCTGTACATGCATCACTTGTTTGGGACACAGTTGTTTGTTTGTTCACCACGAGCAGCTTAATAATAAACGGACGGAGCGTCATCCTCGTCGAGGGAGTGAGTCACTTAATGAGCAGTTCATCGCATCCTTCCGGTCTCCGCCGGCAGCATGCAGCGGCGGTGAAGGGTGTCGCCCCTGCAGGAATAGAGGCTCAAGAGGTGATGGCACTCTCAATTGGTGGAGTGAGAGGAATGGGGGAGATGAATTTAGACAATATTATAACCTATTTTTAATAGGGATACCATAAGAAGTTGTGTCTGGTAGATGCCTCTCATGTTTTGTCTTCAACTTTTTGCACATTTTGCGCTCTTCTCCTCTCTCCCGCCGTCCCTCCATCAATCCTACTGTCTCTCTCTTCCTTGAATGCCACATAGACCAATCGCATCTTGGGTGATGGTGTTTATGAAGTTGAAGGGCCATATAAACTCTCATTCATTCATGTATCTTAGGGATGATACATGGAGGAAATCCCAAGCAAAGCATGAGTTTCAGCCGATAATGTCCGTAAAAATGAGACACAGAGCTGTTATTTATGCAACACACCTTCTGTCTTTTTTCTATC
>JAODTT010043859.1:0-10214 GCA_025400115.1 Pentamera pediparva
TCTTCAACATATGTCTCATACTTATCGAGCCCAAGTTTCTCTATCTGTCGTACCGTGTCTGTCACTGCTGTTTCCACAACATATCTGCTGTTCAGGACAAGGAGATCACTGCTGCTTTTAGTGAACAGGTTTCCCATCTCTTCCATCTCTCCTCAGTGATAACACATCCTGTGCAAATGCCATTTGTGCATGTTTCTTCTATTCGTGTTGACGTACATCTGTGTATCGTCATCTCTTCTCGGTAGATCGCTCGAATTCCTGAATTAAACGAGCCATCTCGGGACCATATACCATCCAACGACGAAGAGCGGCGGGGTTCTCCGTCGGGCCCACAGCCCCACTGTCTCTCTTCACAGAAGCATTGTTCTGCTCATAGGCCTGGTCAATAGCAACAGCAGAGAATGCACGTCTGGACTTCTGGACAACAGAGTTCCCCTTCATAAACTCAGCATGGACATTGGGATTGAGCTCTTTCAGTGACACCCATCTCGAGTAGTGTGTATGGTCAAGAGCGAAGAACCAAGGAACGATCTTGGACAGGGTGTCTGTGTATATCAGGGAGTCGGCTTCACGTATCGCCCTCACAAAGACCATCACAGCCAGCTCTAGCTGCTGGATGAGATACCAGAATTGGAATTGTGGACATGCCTTGGACCTTGCATCACAGTAGATACAGACTACTGGCTGTTACTTGGTGAGCCCGTCCTGTGCGTGTCACGTGGGATGCTTTAAGAAACGAATCTGCTGTTCAACGAGTAGCAACCCCGGCCTGAATAAGTGCTCCTGTCCAGTCGCTACTATACAGAAGATCTCCCAGGACCTCGAGGGACGCCATTTCGATGTGTAGGCCACCAAACATCACAATGAATCGATCCTCGCCATAACTGGTAGGCCAGTTCCATTTGATGTGCTTGGCCAGAGTGTAGAGTGGCTGGTCGCATGTGAGGACTGTGATCTGGACAGGGTTCAGGACATCAACTGCCATCTTCACGATGTCCATCGAGTGACGGATCATGGCTACCGAATGTGCCTCAACACGGAACAGGGGTAGCAAGGACGAGAGAGCAACATTCATGTCTTCTGGTGGTCGTGCTTCTTGCTGGCTTGCGTGGTATGTAGTCCAGGAGATCATCTCATCTTCCTTGAGGGTGTCAGAGTCCACCACCTGTTTCAGGTGCTCCAGCCAGCTGTAAGGCAGGAAATGGAAAAAATATTCAATCATGTGAATGTATGTATATGGGTGATTATTTTTATTAGGGCACCAGCCAATTTTGAAGTAAGCATTATATTTGATAGGTTAAATTTGTTCACCAGCCACTATTAGGTTTCTGAAATTCATTTGATTTAACTTTTGATATTTCTATGTACTCCTCAACAGTGTAACGTGTAGAGGGGACTCCAGAAAAAATCAAATGTGAATTATTAAGTTCATACAAAAATGGAGAATTGATGACGACTAAAACTGAAATGTAGTTGTTGTAGATCATAAGAATAATAATACACATTCCGTTTCTTTCGAATAATCCACATGTCAAAATGATTCTAGACAGAACGATTTCATACTTTTGGTGGGATAATATTTCATAAATAATGTGCAACCTACCGATATTACTTCCGCAAGGCTTGAGGTATGAGCTGACAGTCGGCTCGGTTTGGACCTTCTTGCTTCGGCACCGGTGGGTCTTGCCTTGGAAGAGCAACATGTGGTACATTGGTGTAAGTCTGGGGGAGGGATGCTGGCATCTTCTTGACACCAGTAGCATCACGATGATTGTGGGCAACAGCTCGGTAAGTTCCACTGGAGTCATTGTCTGGGTGTTGAAACAGCGATATTCCAGTTCCATGGAATGAGTCGTGGGCACTGGTAGGGCTAGGGTTGTGGTCAATGTTATCAACTGCAGCAGTCGTGAAGAGTCAGGAGGACAAACTACTTTCTCCATATTGTAGTATTGACAGATCTTGTCGCCAAGCTCAGTTGAGATAGCCAGTACCCGGTCATAGGAAATACTTAGTCCCAGACCATGCAAACGGTCCACCAGTTCACGCTTGCGGGTCTTCGTGTGGACCATCACACCTAAGTAGATGGGTAGAGGTGTTTCCCGTTCTTGGTTGTGCCTCATTGTAGGCCTACATGGGGGCTGCTTATTCTCACGACGTCGTACCATGCTGTTAGACATCAGTAATTGTGAAATCGTGAGTACTGGCTGGGGCATTGTTGAAGAGCTTGACTGTGCCTTGATGTTTGGCCCATTCAACACCATAGCAACTAATGCTAACAGAGACACTGGAACAGAAGCTTCCTGGCTGTTTGGCTCAAAGGATCCAGCAAACAGGTTCTTCATCTTGAACATGTCTCTCCTCACTATGTTCGCAGCCCTGATAAGATGAATGGCATCACCATCAGCATCATGCTCACATGCTTTCTTCAGTGCCTGTCCAATATCTTCGTTGGAAATGAGGACGACATCTCGGCCTTGTTTGTGAGCTTCCATGTCTGGAAAGTAGGCCAGTACTCTCTTTTTGAGGTCGAGTGGACGCGTCCTGCAACATCAGTGCCAAGTTGTTCTAGCCTCGTTTTGTACAGATCGACCAGGTCGCTGAGTTTGAAAATGGGTGTAACTAGGCTGTCCATGCGAGTATCTTCAATATGGGATACCAGCTCAGCAAGTGCAAGGCCATGATTCATTTCGTCCACATCAGACTCTTCAGATGTTTTTCCCCTCTGGCTCTGTTGTACGAAGAGAGCAAGCATTGCATATGGTACCGGGCTTCTTGTGCAATCAAGTCTCCTTCACTCAGTTTGGCCAGTAAGTATTTGGCCTGCAATTTCATTGCAGCCTTCCTGACATTGATATCAAGCCCAAAAGTTGATGCTTTTCGAGTCAAAGACCCATCTGGTGCAGGTTTGTCACAGAAGAAGCATGTTTCGACGGAAGCACTTTTCTCACCAACACTCTTGCGGGTAAATTTCTTTGAGCTATCAGCAGAGTCATCAGCAGCATCTCCTGGGGGTTTCTTACGCTTCTCTGAACGCCGTAGTTTTGTTCTGTTGTAGAGGAGCCTACATGAGTCATGCCACTTTGCCCTGTACCTCTGTAGTGTGGCTTCGATGCCATTCCCATCATTAAGCCTTGAAAGATTGATTGATGTGGGCAAACAGCCGATTCTGTCAAAACCTTCAAGAAGTTCAGCGATTGTCTTGTACCCTGCTCCCTGCGTGACACTTGTAGACTCGGCTGGACATTGAAGCACCTCTGACGTGTCTTCCCGACAAATAACGCATTTGCTCCAGTCAGTTTCTAGACCCTGTGTTGTTATCCTGGGCTGTAGAGGATCCACCACCTTGTAAACTTTGGCCATTGTCACACCGGCGAACTGCCCTGGAAAAAGATGGAAAAGAGTACTCAATTTGTGCTGACATATGAAGTTAAACATGAAACAACTCTAACACAAGCATTCTAGAATCAACAAACCACAAAAACTAACCAGACAACCTCCAGCAAGCCATTTCACAAAAATACACAATACGATGGCCCCCCAAGGTATCCGTACCAAATGACGTGATGGGGGTTCCCCTACTGTAACCACGAGAAACAGGAAGAGCCTAGCAACAATAAAACATCTCATAAATAACTTAACATGTGAAGCCTGAAGGACAGTGAATTATAACATGTGAAGAAGAGTGATTTATTGGACTGAAATCCTTTCATTAGCGCTCATAATCTAGCATGATAGTTCAATGCGATATACGCGCGAACATCCTAACAAGTGCCCTAGGGCCTAGGCCCATAAAATATAACTCTTAGATACGCCTTTCTTCCACTTCCAACTCTCCTGAAATAGTGAAATAACGAAAGTTGAAAGAACAAATGTACATACCAGTTATCTCCTGTTGAAAACTGCTGTCTAAATCATAGCATATTCCGATAATTTCTGCACCGAAATACGAAGCGTGGTGCAACGAAGGCAAGTCGTTCGCGCAATAGGGACACACATTATTAGCTATATCTAAAATACTCAACCGAACTATGGTAGCCTAAAAACAAGAATGTTCCATGACAATGACGTAACATTTGTTTAGCTCAAACTAACCTTCATAGTCATTGTAGCTTATAAGTTTAGAAAAAATGAGGTTTTATGTTTTTTTCAAAATGGCGGATGGCAGCCATCTTGAATTTGGGTACCATGGGAATCCCAAAATAGTTCAATATGCATCCATTGGATTAGTCATGCAACTTTTATGTGGAAAGGACACCTTTTTTGTCATTTTAACTCACTTGGGGTGAGATATGTGGATTTTTATGTTTTTCAAAATGGCGGATGGCAGCCATCTTGGATTTGGGTACCATGGGAATCCCAAAATAGTTCAATATGCAGTCCATTGGATTAGTCATGCAAAAATTATGTGAAAAGGACACATTTTTTGTCATTTTAACTTACTCGGGGCCAGATATATGGATTTTTATGTTTTCCAGGATGGCCGCCATTTTTTGTCACAGGTCGAATCTGAGATGGCCCTACATCTAAAAATTATCACAAGGGTTTAGTCTACCTGCATGCAAAATTTCATGCTTGTTTCACCAAACCCACAATTCGTCCAAATATTGCACCTATCCGCCGTACTATTATGGTAATTATCGGGAAAAAGATTAGGAACAACTTAAGAGATTTCTGGGAGATATGTACGGAGGATGGCAAAAATGATTGAAATTCAAGTTTTCTTCCCCATAAATGCTAACACTAAACTGACGGATCGATTACTGAGGTCGATCCCGGCATGCACCAAAACCTTCCCCCAGTGCACCGCAATATGCTATATGCGAAAAGGTCTATGGTCACTTGTTTTCAACCAAGTCTGCTCTTGAAGCAGGAGTCGGCAAAATATCCCGAGGGACACATCACGCCAACATTGGAAACAGCACTAGAAATATAGGATATAGGATATTCGGGTCTGGAACTAATCTCAGTTTTGAGAAAAGGCGGCGATTTGTGTTGACGATTGGGTGGGAATGACAAGGTGAATACTATTTAGGCGGAGCGCCACCACGGGTTGGCGCGTAACGTACGAGACAAATTTTCGTTTGGCAGACCCCCCAGATTGCAGGAAACAGCACTTCTCGTCCCTTTGGGACAGTAAGCAGTGTTGTACTGCTCGGGACCGGTCTCGAGACCAGTTTTTTTACATGAGGGAATGCGAGTCAACTCGCCGCAAATCAAACTCGCAGCAGGTCAAACTAAAACCGGTCAGGAGTCCCTTTTCCGGGCTCGTGACTCGGACTCGAGTTCAATGACTCCGAGTCCTTCATTGTTTTTGTGCATGTAAATTTATTGTTCATTTCACCCATATCAATCAAAAAGCATTGTATATTTAACATTTCGAAGTGACTTACATAATAGCAATAATTCATACAGCACCTTGGCATAGTCTATCTGTGATAATGAATGAGCATCCATTCAGTTACATGTGTGGACTAACTGCGCTGAAAAAGTACAGATCAAATTTGCATAAGGAGTCGAGGACTCAGACTCGGACACTGTGACTCGGACTCGGAAGCTTCGGACTCGGATACCAAGGACTCGGACTCGGATTGAGAGGACTCGACTCCAGCCCTGCTAATTAGCATAATTATTGCGATTATCGAAAGTTCCTCAGATTTTAACGAAACTTGGTGGATGTGGTCTACTTCCAGTCCCAATGAACCTGATAATACAGTCAAGGTCACGGGAGGTCATTTAATGTGTTTAATCAAGAAGTCTGATTAGCACAACGTATGCAATTTTGTTTGTTGGAAACTTGGTGGATATGGTCTACTTTCAGTCCTGATAAACCTAACAATACAGTCAAGTTCAGGGAATGTCATTTATTGTGTTTAATTAGGTAGTCTAATTAGCACTAAGTCTGTTTGGCTTCTCACAAAACTTGGTGGATATGGGCTACTCCAGTCCCGATGAACCCAATAATACAATCAAGGTCACCGAAGGACAATTTACGTGTCTAAACTGCTTATAACATGTAGTCTAATAAGCATACAAACATATATGCATTTTTTTAAAAGTTTTGTTGGATTCTCACAAAACTTGGTGAATATGGTTCACATTCAGTCCCAATGAATTCAGCAGTACATTCAAGGTCATCATATGTAGAATGTGTCTGAAATGCTAGTCTAATTGGCATACGTCTACGTCGTGAACCGAGCATAGTTTTGAAAGCAAAAATTTGTTCGAATCATATGTAGGCCTAGGCTTACATAATTCATTATAAATTATACAAAAATCTCGAACCTATCAAATTCATTTTGGAGAACTGGGGATGAACTGACTTAGAATTACTCTTCCCCTGCTGTTCGCCTATGCCAACGACTGGGATAACCTGAGCTGCCCCCCCTCCACGGGACCTCACATAACCCACACACCCCTCCTTCGGTGTGCCCAGGGATTCAGGACCCAAGGCCCAGTGTATATGTGGGCCCTACGGAAGATTGGTCGGAATTTCCTTGGAGATCAGTCATGGGTCATCCAAGGGAAATTTCGATGCATTGATTTGTGTAGTCTACTATTCTCTATTTTCTACAATTGTCATATTGGATACAGCAGGGTAATTCAATAGAAGACCATCCATTCTGTGGGCCTACAATAAATAATGATCTCCTGGGTTAACATACAGCACGAACACGAACGATCAAACTTAGACATTCCAGCCGGCCAGCTGGTCAGCACGGTAGGGATCGCTATACCTTTTCTCAGTTTCATGGATAATTATCGGCATCTGTTAAGGTTTTCTAATCATAACTCTATTTTGAACACGATAACTGTCAGACACTGTTGAACATATGTACTTTGAGCTATAGTTATAATGGGTTTCATTCGCATCGGGTGCACAAGTATGTTATTACAGTATCTGCAGGTACTGATTATTTGGACTCGGCCTACTTGGGTTGGTCAACAAAGTATGGCCATACATTGATATTCAGGTCAGTAAATATTGAGCACGTATATATAAGCTACGTCAATTTAGTATTATGCGTGGAATGAATTCGCCTAGCGCGATCGATACACACAGTTCATCACAGTAAACGCACACATAAAAATGCTCCTTATTCTTAAAGTTCATTCCAATTAAACGAAAGACAGAGACAGAGTATATTGCACATTGGACCTGAGAAATGTCCGCAACACTGATGTCCGGTGTCCAGTGGCGCACGGCGAAAAGCTCTACAACTAATATCGACGGCGCACACAGTAATGGTATTTTCGCGGTAACCTGGGCAAACTCGGCTAATCATTCTACTCCTTGACATTTTATGCATCATAATTGTCTCCTAATTGTTGACTGACAAGCAGACGACCTACTCGTGTTCACATTGCAATTTAGGAACTGATAACAGTTCCATCGCTACATCAGACTGCCAGAGAGCTCCTTCAACCGACAGTCACTGCACGTCTGCTTCTCATTTGCATTCATAAGTTAGCTACTGATGAGCTCATTTAAATGTATTTGACTCAATATATTGTGGCATATTTTCCCTTAAGATCACCATATTTTGGAATGATAGGAGTGAAAGAAAACAACGAGTCCATCTAATACACGTCTATGGCTTACATCTATCCGTCCTGGAAGATTTTTTCAACAGGAAGCACTGACGCCCATGTATCAATTCCGTTATTTAGTCGTTGTAGTATGCCTATATTCCTCCTCATGGTAATCCATTACGTTGTAAATAGTACGGAAAACAGCAGGCGCGCTTCAAATTCAATTTCAAAATTATTTATTCTGATAAATCAAATTAATAATTTGATTAATCAAATAAAGACTTTCTCTTTCCATGTCCCTAATGGGCTTATGTTGTATTCTATTTCTATTTGGTATTGTGTTATAACTGTGGGCGTTGAGAGTCGAAATAGTCAATGCACATCAACCTGCAACACTCTGCCAACCATAGACGAAATTGTATTTTTGACATCAGGAAACAATGTACAGATGCGATGTTTCCCACAATACTATCGCTTTTTCACCACAACAATGCTCAGGGCCTACTGCAACTGCAAACTGTAAGTACGAATGGAACAGAAGATAACTGTCACTGAGACTGCATGACACACAACACATGGTTAAACAGTGTCTAGTAGTTATCGTGTTTTTAGCAATAGTGTTAAGGTTGGCCTCGTCAACCACAAGCCAATATAGTTATCGATGAAGCTGAGGACACGTACAACAATAATCATCGTGCCGACTGGATGGATTGGCTGCTACGTCACATACTGGTTGTGAGGCCGACATAAAAATACGGCGGTACTGATCACGTGATGCACATTGTCTTACTTGAATCAGTATTCACTACAGACAGCAGCGCATCATTCCATCAACGACTTACCGCAGTTTATTGGCTCGTCCGCATTGTTACCGGATACATACATAAATACTGGTTGTGAAGCCGACATGAAATGTGGAGGTACTTTGCATTGATAATCACGTGATGCACATCGTCTCACTTAAGTCAGTATTCCCAACAGACAGCAGAGCATCATTTCAGGGACGACTTACCGCAGTTGATTGGTTCGTCTGCACTGTTACCGCATTCGTCGCTCCCGTCGCACCAGTACTTTTGCTCCACGCATTTCTCCAGGTCTCCGCAAACAAACTCTCCCTTGGGGCATTCGAAGGCTAGACCAAACTCCAATAAAACTGCCAGGCAAAGAGAGAAGAGAGGAAGACGACGGTAAATATACGATAAAGATCGAGAATCAGTATCATTGATTTATGAATGAATGTAAGAATCGGGCGACCTGCTTTGCGAAGAGTTCGTTGTTTGCTTAGAATTACAGCCAGTCACAGCTATGTTTTGGCGTTCTCCCGGTGGGGGTAAACTATGTTTGTATGGAAGGGTTCAGAAATAGCACCGGTAAAAAAACAATACATGGAAATAAATTAGATTTATGAAGACGTGATCGTTGTGCGTGATTTTGAAGTAGATATATCCTGTGACAAGTATGTGATCAAAAGAGGATTAACATAGAAATGATATAGTCAATGATCGTACAATATGTGATTATGATATATACACATAGCTCACCCTGTGTTTATGTATACTTACAGATGCGTAGTGTAAACTCTCACAACAGCGAATAACAAATCAACAGGAGTGAATATCGGGTTATACCTGCATATTCTAGGCAGTGAAAGCGCACCTCCAGTAAGGTATTTCTTGATTGGCTGTTCGTATCGTTCAGAGGTGCGCATCGTCCCTATTCTAGGTATGACAGAATATATCAACCAATCACAGTTTTTAGGGAAAATGTAGTTGGGCCAATTCGCAGGAGGGACCTTCTAAACATATGACCGCTGTACGCTGCCATGTAACATTCCAGGGAAGAGAAAGAACGGACCATTAATTGGGGGGGGGGAAGGGCTGGTGCCCGAGTGGGGGTCTCTGTCAGCGACTTGGGGCGACAGCTTCCCAGTGTGTACGTTGAGAAAGGTCATGCAACCAATTCGTATGATATGGAAATTTTGCCAAACACAAATAACATTCGTGCGCATCAGACGGAAGGGTCATTCGCCAACTATGACCAACTAGTTCTACTAGCAGTGTTCACGCCCCACGGCCCATTTCCCAGTTGTGGGTATCTGTAATAAATGACTCACACGCTGCTATAGGAAGCCTCGCGCGCAAAGTGTAGGGGTCACTTCAAATTGCGTGGGTGAGGTAAGTGTGGGACATTACACTTATAGGGCATCAGTAGATCGAAATCCAATGTGATGTATTCTTGGGTACAGTATAGACCTAAAAGCATGCATAAATTGGCCCTCAACCTCGGGTTATACCTTCCTCTAAAGAAACATGTTGTGTTCGACCAATTTTATATTGTGTGATGTGTTTTTCGTTGTGACATGACAAGTCGTTCAACAATACTCAGTGGCACTCGTATACCGCCGTGACTCATCCTTTTTTTCGCCAGTCAGGCTTAAATGAGGATCCTACTAACATTCTTACTCCCCACCAACAGTTTCTTTGGACCGACTTGCTAAACACACATCACAGTTACCTCACAAGTTTGAAACTGCAACACAGTGTATGTGATAGTCCTGGGGTCAGTAATTATACCCTGTTCATGCAGCGCCTGTTAGCCTACAGGCAAACGCCGTGGGTCTTGAACCCGTGTAAACTCGCCCTTCGCTACACACCGTTTGCTGTAGGGAGGAAGTTCACATTAAC
>JAODTT010043970.1:0-10210 GCA_025400115.1 Pentamera pediparva
ACTTCAGCAGTGGGTGGGTGGTACAATACGTGTACAGCAGGTGTCGTCGTTATGGAAGGCTGTTGTCGAAATGACCCAGTTTATCACATATTGTCAGATATATGTACACGAAAGTGACCCGTTTTACCACGTTCGTAGCAGTTTTAATACGTTTATTTTATAGCGGCTGCCGTGATTGGCTGCTCTGTTTGCATTGAATGGAATCGATTGTATTTATTGTTAAGATTGGGGATTAGGTTAGGGATTAGAGTTACGTACAATAAATCAAGAAAATCCTTGTAAATTTATACGTATATTGACCCCGTTCATAGCCAACAGAGAGAGTTTTGAAGATATGGAGCGATAACATACAGCTCCATTCGTGGGCTTTTCCAACTCGTAATAATTACTATCCATGCAACTACGCGTTCTCAGACTAAATGACTCAGCTGAGTAAATATTTAATATCAGAATATATGGCTCCATAAACCATGCTCATAAACACTCCTCATCCATCATATATCATTCCAACAACTGCATCAATTACTCCACGAGCGATATAAGTATCAGATTCTAATTTCGCCTCAATGAAATAAATATAGGGAACGTCTGGGAAATTGTATGTAGTTTGATTGATACGGTATTGGCATGTTTGTTACAGATTTAGATGAGCGGAAATTAAACTCAATAACCAATATTGCAGCATCACTCTGAATAATAATTTTGGCGAAATTGACCGATAAATAATAACTTTGGGTAGCGCCAAAAGCGGAAACCTTTTGAAACTGGATTCAGGCTAAATTTTGTATGATTAGAAAGGACACACGGTTTAAAATATCGTCCTTCCAATGAAAACCTCTCTCACATTCATTGCACGTGGCAAATTAAATCTACATTTTATTTTTATCATTATTATTAATTTTTTTTTTCTTCAAATATATTTGACGAGATCTAACAGCCGATAAACAACCATTCATATTTGCCTAGCAACGAACGACGACCCTGCTACTGCGTACACGCCATGCGCAAGGCATTGTTTACCCAATACGCTCTCAGTGATACATCAGACGCCAGCTTGTCTTCCTTGAATTTGATGCCTCTGGGTCATTGACAAATTGAATCATATTCCTTTGAGTCGTTACCTTCGTTTGACAATCAGAACAGAGCACGGGGACGAACCATGGAGCTATGGTATTAACTGGAGAGGCAACGCGTGCAAAATCATGAAGAAATTTGAAGAAAAATGTCCCCGTAACACTGATCGACAGGCGATTGCAGTTAGCGTGTTACAAAATTCAACCAACTTACAGTTCATGTTACTCAGGCTGTGAATCATTCAAGTAACACGGCTACGCGTTCGCAATTATATTAGACGCACAAGTTGCGTTCTGCAATCGTATTGTTATGACTGTCACGCGAGGTCAACCATAGGAACGTCCTCGTATACGCGCTTGGCGACTGTCATATCAACGTCTAGGCAGAGCAACGTGAACGAGAAGTGCGTCAGCATGTGTTTAGTGTATCATCAATGCAAATAGTACAATCGCCTTTCCGGTGCGCGTTACGGGGACATTTTCAGGGGACATTTCTATAGCGCGTCTGATGCAAATGCTGGTGTACAATCCCCGCACTAGCTTTGCGTTACGCGTTGTAGGGAAACATAGTATTTCCGACGCGCGTTTTACATGCTGGCTTCAGATTGGTATAGGACCGGCAGTGTGTGATTGCCGCCCCTAGGTCCATGCACGGGTTTTCCGACGCAGTCTCTGCGGCGCCTGATTGCAACTAGCTGCAAACAAGTCTCAATACGTTTGCAGCATGACGCAAAAGGACCTATCGTACACGGACTGCAACTAGTCCCAGAACAGTCACCGATGGAAGCAGTAGATCGCAAAACAGTTTGCATACGTTGCATACCCAGTCGAAGATCGGGCTCCGTCCGTGCTGCACACATTCGCCGTCGTTCGCCGATCGACCCAGCCCAGCGCAGTACGATCTGCGAATAGTTGCACATGTTGGTTACAGACCATTCGCAGTACAGAGCAGTACAACGCAGACCACATAGACAGGTTGCAGTATCGTCTGCGTCACACTCCTGCCGTCCTTTCAGATGGCGCTAGTTGCAAACAGTTGCATGACATTTGCAATTCCAAGAGTCGCAGTCTAGTTGCAAGCACGTTTTTTCGTAGTGTGACCGAGGCAACTATTTATTGCTAGGAGCTTTTGGTGGAAACAAAATCGCACTAGAGGGCACAATATAAGTTTCAGAGATGAATTGCAGTTATTGCCACTGCATTGACAAGAATCATGTCAACCGAACGTGTTTCAATTTTACTGGAACATGAAGTTCACATTAACTGTAGAAAACATAATTTGCTCTAGGAGAGGTCGTTGTAGTAAGTAATTCGAGAGATACACAGGAAGTTGCAATTTACTTTCGTATGGATTTAATAGGGAACAAAAGTTACTTCTGTTATTTTTACATTTAATATTTCGCTATGATGTTGTAACACTGTATTCATTGCCACTCGTCACTGGAAATTCGGACAAAATGTGTCACAAACTTCACAATAGTATATCGTAGACCAGCGCATGTACTATATGTGTGTGATATGCATAGCACATCCGAACTATGTCAACAACCCGTCATATGCAAATGAGCTAATAACTGAAAAAAGCTATTCGAATGAGTAAATCAGGTGGACCATATTGAAACCGACAACAATACGGCACTATTGCCGATATTCTGCGATTCAGCTCACCATCCGACCTCACTTTCACTGAATATCCGGTGACATCAGTATTGAACCAGGTGAGGTTGGTTGAAGACTTCATGAACCTCCATCTTCACACGTGTATCCGGATGAGTGGACTGAGTTGTCCCACATGCTTCACTTCATGTCCAACTAAGCTCCTTCACCATTATTATATTTGGAACGGATGCAAAAATGTAATACTACGTTGTTCCGATAGTCTGCCAGTGAAAACTCCCAGCGAAATTGGCACCCCTTCGTCAGTTCGTATATCGTATCCTATGAGTGATACAGGGAGGGCACAATTATATCCGTTTGTTCAAACAAAGTGCTATGCTACATATTCAGACTGTGCGGCGTGCGCATGTTGCGTGAACAAAGATACCTACTTTATTTTACACGTAACACTATTGCCAATATTGTTACATCACTCATCTGTAATATGCACTGTAATGTTATCAGTATGTATGTAGCACCTCGATATGAATTCAAACATCCTTTGGACGATTGTTTGTCACATGACATTGAATACAAAGAACCATTCATGTGACTCAGCCCCAAGAAGGGACTAGTAAATTGCTATACCCCTGTGTGAGGCTTGATAAGGCTAAACCATGCGAATAATAACCTTATTGTATTCGTTCGTGGTTTCGTGCAACCGCACCTTGGATACGACGATGCGTAGCATTTTTTCGATACGGCTGTGCAAGGATATTTCACGTTCTTCAACAGAAGCAACTACTGCTCTTCGGAGGGGGATTCGCGACGGTTACATGTACCTGGACCAGTCGAAAGCTGGCAGGAAATAGGCCTAAACACACCAGTAACGTTAGCAGTTCGTTCAACGTTGAATGCAGTAGTTCATACAGTCTTTCAACTCAAGAAAATATTATATGACACCTAATTATATCCTCATCATGTCATTGGGCAATTGTTGTCACATGTTATTTAACTTGTTTTATTCAACTCGGCTGCGCCTCGTCTTTCAACTCATGAAATATTTGAACTATTTCACTCAATAACATGAATTATCTGTATTCTATTCGTAGACATTCATAATTTGTATACTATTGTCGTAAGAATAACGTTAGCTAGTACTCATATATATTGCAGACCGTATAGCGCTCGTTCGGTTGCGAGCAAGCAGTCAATTTATACACTAATTAACTAAAGAACGCTAAACTGTTGTTTGCGTCAGGACAATGCTTCTGGGCAAATCACTGATATATAAAGTTGCAAGTCATCCTCAATGTGATCATCCTTAGTGTAATTATTCATTTGCCGGAGGCGTGATTGATCTCTAACTCCCAGAAAGGTTTTGTTTTTACAATGCCATATATGGGCCTGCTAATTGTATGCATTCTGTGTGCCTACCAAATCTTCAGACTGCGGCGTGCTCATGTTGCCAAAACAAAGACTCAGACACCTAATTTAATTCGTACGTCACACCGTTGCCAATGTTGTTCCATCACGAGTCTGTAATATGCACTGTAACATTACCAGTGACATTTTTTCGTAAGATAAACTCTAAGCCCGTACACGCACACTCCAGAAACAGTGTTTGGGAATTAAACACTTCTTTGAACACTCCACTTTAGAAACGTGTTCATACACGTAGCAAATAAAAATTCAGCAAATAAACACAAACTTCTTCTCAGAGTGTTTATAACATACCGTAGTGCTCCCCGGTTGCGTGCGAGCAGTCAATATACTAACTTGCCCTATATAGACATCTATTATGCAGAGAACGCTGTTATACTGAAATGGTGTTTGTGCCACGAACAATACTGCCGGGCAGATCACTGAATATATAGAGTTATAGAGAGCCCAGCTGAAGTTATCCATATTAGATGGATCAACGGACCACACGGGACTTTCCTAAATGTAATTATTTATTTATAGGCCCGTGGCGTTATTTATCTCTCATCTACCAGAGCGGTTATGCTTTTAGCAAAACCAATGCCATAGATGTGCCCGCTGATTGTATGCATTGGGTTTGTAATCCGGTCAATGCAGGTCTTCGGTATTAAACGAATACAGCTTACTCCGAGCTGTAATTACCAGTCACCGATCAATAATGTAGATTGTGTTACGTTATGTCTGCATGGATGAACATCTCACGTAACGATCTGTTAGAGAAGTTTACTGTGTATTGAAGAAACACTGAGTGTGTATTTATATAATTATCAATGTAGCGGCCCCACATTAGCGACTCTTTGGCCTCGCAAGTGGAACGTTGCGTGACCGCGCGCCTAGGGCACTTAGGACCATCGATTATCTGAAATGGAATAAAACCGATTGATTCCATTCTCACGGAGTTCGCCATGAGAGAAAAATAATTACATCAATATAGGGAATCGTTCTGCCTATAAACTATACATCTGGCTAATCAAGGCATATTTGGACTGGCTAATTATTTTAACTTATGAGAAATAACTAGCTGTCCCAAAAAGATTCCCTTGTTGACGAAGAGAGCGTTTCGGTGATATCCCAGAATTATCCACCATTGTGAACCTGGCTGGTCGGTCATTGAGCACTTTGGCATTCGAGAAACCTTTGAAATGACAGCAAATTTCAACGAATATGAATGAAAACCCGTAATTCAGCCCCGGTTGTTGGCTACCCTATGTTCTAGGATAGCAGAATGATACCGCTCATCGTGCACGACATAGGTTAAGAGTACCCACATTGAAATAACGATGATAACTGAATGGAAGCCCCAAAGGCGAAGGGTCGTGTATCTGATTGTCTTGAAACTGGCACAGATGGAAGAAGCATCTTTTGAAACCCAACATACCAAATTCTGTAGTTCTAGTATTCTGCAATGCTGAAATATATCGACTTACAGCTCCCACCTCCATTATCCCAAGTGTTACCCAATAAACAAGCCGAGCAGCACAACGAATTGAATAGACTGATTATAGAAAAACCGACAAGTTGATAACACCCAATTGCCGAACAAATAAATGATTGAAACTTGTGTCAATCAATTGTCATTGTTGGAAAAAGTTTGTAAACATAGACATGTAATTTTTATGCAAATTAACCTCCCCTCCTCCGTGTACAAAATACGTCACAAAGTACATACGAATCACAAATCACGTCGAATTTATTGAACGAAAATGTCCTCATCCGTGATTTTTTGCTCGTCTGTCGCTCTTCATTTCGCTATTTGCATATTACATGCGAGCCTCCTGTCAGCTCATCATCCTCAAATTTGTCACGTCATGGCACATTAAGAATGCAAAATTCAATTTGCCACATGGACGTCCCTCCGTATCATGTGACCATCGGGCATGCGCAGGTGACCTTCAAATGGAGCACCAGCGCCTCTGGCTGGAAAGTAGTCAACAAGCAAATTACTGCCAGCTGCTCAATCCCGCCTAATATCAAATCAGGATGTAGCCAGGCGATAATGCGACGTTTTTTGCGAACGCAACTGCTGCTATGTGTATTGGATTCTCCGTTTAACCAGAAGGGGCGGAAGAGCCGAACTACCTTTGCTGTCACTGTATTGTGTAACATGTTCGTTGGTGCTGCAGTGTTCGATACTGATATATACCGTAGCATACGACAGAGCCGACGCGCACCTCTGGACGAGAAAATATCTTATTGTATAACACTAACCCTGATCCTCAACCCTAACAAAGTCCATACAATACGATCAGTTGATTAGGGAATACCTCAGTGGCGGCGCGTTTTAACTGGCTGAACGACATAATGAACACACATATTTTGATCTCAAGACCTTTAGGACTCAAACCTACCTACCATAAAAGAGAGAGAATTGAACGTACTGATGATTTAACTATAGGCTAGTTTTGCTGCAACAGGTGTGAGCTAATTCTAGATTTAATGAATCAATGCGATACTAATGATATCGAAGCTTTCGATTGTTTGGATTGGAATTCTATTATTGATACATTGCGTTTCTCTAAGTTCATTAACTGGGTGAGAGTATTTCAGAATAGCGCCACATCATGTATCATAAACAATGGACATCTCTTAAGTTATTTGAAATTATCCAGAGGAGTCCGCCAGGGCTGCCTTTCAAGCCCATATCTCTTTATTCTTCGTACGGAAATATTAACGTGCCTGGTTCGAGATAACACAGTTATAGAAGGGCGTGTCATTTGCTCAAACCGAAATTAAGATATCGCAATATGCCGATGATACGGTTTTAGTTACGGGTGACTCAGCGGCCTCTGTTCAGAACGTTAATTTCCCCAAAAATCATTTTGGCTTCCGTTAGGTTCTTCTGTAAACAGCCACTCTAACTCCTTTCTTACATTCCCGTTCGTTGTTTCTCAAGACCTGAAGACCCATTCAGATATATGGGGATCTGTTTTACAAACAATTAGGAGGATTTGTTCGGGTTGAATCATCTCCCGGAGCTCTCGAGGCTCAAAGTACTTTGCATGCTTCGTCGATTCGAGACCGTACTCGAAAGAATTCAGGTTATCAAGAGTATTGCTCTTTCTCAACTCACCTAATCATTTATGGTGTTACCTAATCCTCCACATCAGTTTATCTCCGATCTAAATCGTATTCCCTTCCAATTTGTGTGGTCAAATATGAATGAAAGAAAGAACAACAATCATTAACACGAGAAATAATGGCGGATTTAATATGGGGGATGTCTTTTCTTTCATTAGAAGCCTAAAGTGCACGTGGATAAAAAATATATCGATAGTAATAAGAGTCGGTGGGAAATATTTTTCGATATATCTTCGAACCAAGGAACAGTCGCTCGTGTTGAAACACATTTTGCAGACAGGTTTGCGAGGCTCGGGAGGAATTTATTTTCTGTTGGTGGTGGAGAAGAAATTATACTCAACAATGATAATTTCAAAATCAACAACAAATCGGAAAATTGTCGGAACTCCACTGATGGTGACAACCTGTGAAATTAATTTTACTCTACTGCGTAGTATACGGAAAATCTCGAAATTAGTGTATTGTCATCAAACTCTGGAAATAAGCACACCCCCTACTTGTTCGATGGAAACATGACGGGCGAAGAGATAGACCCTATGACGAGGCCCGGCAAGGAAGGATTAGAAAAGAGTCGTGAGAGGGAGCTTCCTGACCGCTTGGTTCCGTTTGGAACGTTGGCCAGTATTCAACGAAGAAGAAGAAAAGAAGACACTTGAAGGTCCGGAGGTTGTAGGAAGGAAGGAAACAGTAGTGTTGTAAGGCATTACAGAGCCTAGAAGTTCTAACACTGAAAGAGGAAGAATGAGAAACAGAGCGGGACACAGGAACACAGGCAGTGTAGCAAAGCTGTTCACAAGATGAACGTGTTGAACGAGCTGGAATGAACAGGCATTCAAATTTTAGACTTGAGCTCCGAGCTAAAAATCCGACCTCCCAAAAAAAGAACGTTAGAAGAGAGTCGAGAATCCTAATTGGGATCCTATATCTCCGTTACTGTATAGTGATGTTCGGAACACCAAAGTCTTCTACTTTCAGCTCCGATTCCTGCACAGGATATTGGGAAAAAATGACCTTTTGATTCATCTATGTGTCCTCATCGCAACGAGAGGGAATAAACCTCAATTCATCTTTTCTGTGAATGCCCACATGTGAGACAACTATGGGGGGATGTAATGATTCATTGTGCTGAGACCTACCACGACTTCTCTTTTCTCGATAATTGCTCAGGATGTTACGATGATATGGACAATTCAATTAACTTCCCAATTCTTCACTCAAAGAAATCCATTTTCAATAACAAATTGAACGCCAAAATTCCAGACGCAGCTGCTTTTGACTGTAGTTTTCATTTTTAGTTGAAAGTAGAATGCACTATCTTGAAGAAGAAAGGAACTATGATCGTTTATCATTAATGATCATCTCATTTGGGTTATATATATATTAGGCTGAGAGAATGGTGGTGAGAGATTATGTTCATTTCGACATGCATGACTGTGTGTAATTTGAATGTCAATACAGTAGAAAAACAGGTGTGAGCACCAAGTTCGACCATCTCACAAGCATAACAATAACATCACAAGGGAGGATTGTGTCGGCTGTCTATGATGGTACATCTAGGAAATGAATGCCGTGCAAACTCTAAATATACAGATTAGAGGACAATTAATGTATTGTCAAGAGAATATTCACGTTTCCATAAACCCATGATAAAATGATGTGAATATAGCATAAGATTTTACAGGGATACTTGGTAACATTGATTTTAATGCAGCGTTGTAATTATATGAAATACCGAGGCTCTCGATTTCGTGCTGCTACTAATACTGCTGCTGCTGCTAAGGCTGCAACTGCTGCTGCTACTACTACTACTACGCACTACCACTTCTTTTACGACTACTACTACTAATACAACTATCACTACTACTACTACTACTACTACTACTACTATACTACTACAGGAATAATGATAAACAATGATCATGATGAACTAATGAATAAAGGAATATGTAAGAGCATCGAGTATGTCAATAAGATGACCTAGGACAGCACCGGTCAGGCCGATTAGTATCATTCCCAGTCGATCACAATATGACATGTTTGTTCCGCTCAGCTTCCCGTGTGCAAACACGTCAGCAATAACCCCATATTTTCTGGAACAAAATTATCTAAATCCATGATTATTTGACACGATGTTGACTAATTTGTAACACAAAATCGAATTTGCGACATAAATGACTGTATGCACCATGGTATGATTGATAAAGCACAAGTGCCCCTGGCGGGAGGTAATTCATGTTGGAAGAATAACAAGCAATGACAACATTTAGGAGACCTGTTCATTCAGATCATCACATTATCCAAATGGGCCTTCAGGCCTTACAAGCACATCTTAACATGTCGGACATGTCTGCCAGGGAGAAAAGAGCCCACCAGAACTTTTATCTTGCATCGCTCAGCTGAGATATACTACACAGCTATCGCAACTCTCTGACTATTGCATGGGAAATTGTCTGAAGCATGTGTAAGCACTGCGACTCTACTAATCCATCTGAATTCCTATAAGAGACCACATTCATTTAAATCGTAAATCAAAGCAGCACCTGTATCACTTGTTTATATACTCTATGCTGCTGAACATTCCAGCTTTGATACTAATTGCTCCAAGGAAATAAGGAATTGTTCCCTCGTTCCGTGTCATAAGGTGGGCGATGACACTTGACAATGAATACTAATTCCCTGACAATATGTCAGAATCCTACGACGTGGTGCTACCACGTGTATTACCAATTATGGTTATACAAGTAAATATCAAGTAAATATCTCAGTACGGTATTACAAGGGTAGTGAGACAGGGGTGCCCACAGAGTCCGTATTCATTTATCATACATGCCGAGCTATCGGCAACCACTTTAAGAACAGTAAGATCTGCTCAAGATACGTAAATTTTATTATACGCTGATGACACAAGCATTTTCTTTTCATGGATGGCTTATATGGAGCGTTGATAGCAACAGTATATATCCCCTGTACAAGGGCGGATC
>JAODTT010044081.1:0-10208 GCA_025400115.1 Pentamera pediparva
ATTAGGAGGTACCTCAGCAAGCACAATGGAGCATGGACGACATTCATGGATTACTATTTGAGAGATGTTGGAAAGAATTTCATTTCAAATGTAACCTAGATATTTATGATATCCCTTACTTTGGCAATCCGTTTGTGAATGATATTTGCAAAGCCTGGTCCATGTTTACGTTTGAAAAAGAGATAATTGAATTTGGAAATGAGATGATTTGGAATAACTCTCACATTGAAATCGATGATACTCCAATCTTTTATAAATTCCTCCACTCTAGGGGGATTAACTACATAAGTAGTTTCTTTGATTAGGATGGGAGAGCTCGTGATTATAATAACTTTTTTAGTTTTTTACAATTTAGATCCCTTTCCCTTCACGTTGTATATTGGTATATTGGCGGCTATTCCAAATTCGTGGAAAGGTGAGATAGCTTATAAGGAAAGAGTAATTAATGTTATTGAGGGATCTCTGGAAAGAATTTTTAATCAAAAGAACATTTCACAATTAGCATATTCTCACTTAATTGAGGATTATACTCTGCCACCTACATCCTTGCAGAAGTGGCATTATAATTTTGGTAGAAGTAAGTGGTCAAATATCTTTTTACACGCATCGTACTCTGTGAGAGATGCAAAACTACATTATTTTTAATTTCGTATTCTACATAAAATATTGGGAACCAATCATCGTCTATATTCTGTCATGTTCATGAAGAGACAATCGAACATATATTCTTTCTTGCTCGATATGGAGAGTAAATTTCTTGGAGATTGTTTTGTGTTCACTAAAGACGACATTTTCTTTGGATATAAACAGTTACTTAAACATCCCTGCAATTTTTCATTCCTACATGTTAAATTTTACATATTTCAGTATAAAGTAGAGAAGAGGTGTCCGACTATTCGGGAATTCGATAATAAATTTAAGTTTGCATTAGAAGTTAAAAAATGCATCTAAAAAAGAATGGGAAACGATATTTTCCTTATCATGAGTTAAGTGAACTGTATTGTAATAACTAACTGAACCTAATATTGTACCTTGTTTTTGATATCATGCTATGTTAATTTTCCATAAAGTCATGAGAGGGAAGGAAATAAACATGACCCGAGAGAAAAATATATTATCTTGCAGGCATGCAAAAGGCATTCCTAAGGTTATCTCTAGCACTTATATCACTGAGTCAGTCAGCCCGCAACTGCGGTCTGATAGTAAAGGAATATAACGCTGGAAGGAGACGCTCAGAGGATATTCTCCCGATCCCTCCCTCCCTGAAACTGCTCCAGGACAGAATTGCCGAAGAGGATGAGTCGCTAGTGGGAAATAAAGACAGACAGCCAAATGGCGGCGGTTGCCGTTGAATGGTGGATTCCTATGACCGCTGTCCAAAACTTGGCGACACTTGAGGACCATTCATTCGTTAAAGAGTTGCACGAAACTCTTTCCGTTGGATAACGATGAGACGAAGGAACCAAGGAGATGGCAGGCCCAACATGCGCTCACATCATTCGACAGAAATACTGTGTGCCGAGTGCTTGATTCGCAATGAGTCGCAATGATGTTTGAACGACTTTTCTTCTGGAGAAGCACCAAATACACACATATGCATATAATTTAACGCACACGCTCGAATCGGGGATTTGGACGAACAGGCTTCCTTGACCTTGAAAGAGCTCAGTCGGCATACTAGCCGGTAAAAAACTATTGAAGACACGAGAAATTGAACCCTTTTTCCTAAACGATGGTATTTTTCTGGTTAGCTGGACTTTATTGAGCGAATATATAATATCTGTGGATCGAATGTTGCATTGCATATATCACCAAGGGAAAGACCTGCGCGCCTTTTACCGAACTTAGATATCGCCATGTACCACACATTAAGATATACCAATCGAAGTAACTGCTGTGAAATCGTCTACCGGTACTTGTTAAAATGAATTGACTTGCCCCATCAATGGCGGCGCCATGAAAGTGTCCTGTAGAGATTCGCAGCATAATTTGTTATGTTGGTATATATATCAGTCCCGAGTTTTTCCGAGAAGGCAGCGGAGAGGCAGCATGCAGAGCATGTTGAAGCGCTTCCTGGCCTCAAGGTGTTAAAAACATGACCACTATATCAGAGAGCAGTTTTGACACACGACCGTCCCCGTGCATACACCAGTCAAAACTGGTAGTAGACTACTGGGAACAGCCGCCACGTTGAGCGATGCTCGGTGTAGCGCCACGCGACGTCACCGCTGCGAGTGTGCGCACAGTGCCTTGTAAAGAACCATTTGAGCAGTTGCGTCTCAAGTTACTCCCGAGAAGGCAGCTGAGGAGAGCAGAGCGTGTTGAAGCGCTTCCAAGCCTCAAGGTGTTAAGGTCAAATATAACCGAAAATAGATACCTCGTGCATGGGTTGTCTTGCGCTAGCAACATATTCATGGATAATTCCCAAGTTCATACACCCTAGTGTGTGAACTATAATGTCACAGTTACTGTTGCTCCTAAATTAAAAATTGTCTACTCCATTTCAAATGAGGCAGCTCGCTTCGAAAATGCATAGCATTAGCCTATGCGTAATTACAACATATTGTAACACGTGGAATGTACACCCAGGTATGTCAACTAATGGCGCAGTTGTTTCGTAATTGAAGATGTCCTTCACTATTTTGAATAAAGCAGCTCGCTTCGAAAATGCATAGCCTAGGCGTTATTACAACGCATTGTAGTACGGTACGTAAGGTATATTTTTAGTTAAAATCTTCTATCAAGGTATAATAGGTGAATATGTTATGCAGGAGCATTTTGTCCACTATCTTCATACTGCATATTTCTCAGTATAATGACTCTACGTGTTGATTAATACTGACTGGCGTTTCGTGCGCCAGCAATATTTCCATGCTCCTGAGTTCGCACACCCTAGGTTGTGAACAAATGCCTCGGTTGTAACTCAAAGAGGCAATATCGTCTGATAGCAACTAGCGAAAAGCAACGGCGGAGTTTGCATGACGTCACGATGAGAAACTTCCTACTGCATGCGAACGGAACCGTCGTATATTTGCCCGGAGTTGCGAGACGATATTGTCTCTTCAATTAGAAATACCCTACCCCATATGGGCAGCATACTTTCGAACATGCATAACCTGGGCATATTACACCCCAATGTAACACGTAAGGTATCAGCCAAAAATATTCTACTATATTAGTAGAGGTAGAGATGTCATATAGGATCATTCCAAGCGGAATGTCTTGTCTCGTCTGGTCTGGTATTTTGCAAACACCAACTAGTGGTTATCACTACATAGGGGACAGCACACAACAGGCATAAGTCTATTCAACCTAGAGTTGGTGTTGAAGATGATGATAAAGACATTCCACCATCATCAGTAGACACCTCGAGCCACTTTATAATTCCTGCATAGTGAAACTAGAAGCATTCTAATCTGGGATTGTTCTAGGACAAAAGGACCACTTGAAGACATTGATATTAACAATAACGTGTCTGTAATTGATTCCATTCACTGATGATGAACGTGTGCAATAGTTAGTCTTCCTGTAACTCCACGAAATTAGGGACCGGTAAAGTCGTATTATGTTGTTTATATGTAGTCATTCTCTTGTATATTTTGGATACAGTCCACATATTGCATATTTCCCAGTATATTAACTGTGTGTGTTGCATTCTAATTGAACAATATCCGAATATCCAGAGTCAATTTCAATGGTAAATGTGCAATTAATGTTAGAGTATTTTAGAGCCTATATGAACACATTTGGGTGTGTAGAATTAACTGAGGTTCACACGATTCTTGCTTAGAGAGAAAATCGTTTCCACACATAGCATTGTCAAATTCCATCGCTTTTCAGGTAGGAACAAATCGGTCAGCACTTCACGTTGCATCATCAATTTCAATAATCAATATCAAAATGTTTGCACATATGAACAGACAGTGTTCCGGGAAAACTGTCTCAAGGGTGTCAGATCGCCTGTTACTCTGTTCTTATGCTGTATGTTATAGAATCAGTTTGGAACTTATCTCACTTACCTGGAAGAAAATATATGTAATGCTGACTCTCTTTTTTGGGTTCACTCTTCTAATCCACTATACAGGTGACTCATGCATGCAACCAGTTTTTGTTTTGAATTGTAGAAAGTTGACTTGATAATCCCCTCTGCAGCATTACGGATTTCAAAATTAGTGTTACTGAGAACCTGCCACGGGATACTATGCTTTCTATTTCATTCTGTTTGAATGTTTCTCCGCAGCTAATTTTGTGCACATTTTGTGAGTGAACACATGTGCACATATTCACATACCTACTCAAATAACACTTTGACCTATTTTATTTTCACCCATATGGCTTTGAAGAGCATATTCGATGGTTTACATTCTGAAGAATTGCATTCCATTATTTTCAGTGCCACAATATAGAGAGCTCAGAGATATCAACTATTTGAATGATTATATCTTACTCATACTGCAATGAACACTCTAGTGCGGATATGAGCTCAAGGACCATTGGTGTCTTTGTCGGCAAAATTGAACGTTCCTGCCTTTGAGCCATACCATAAGTGTATGTTCATGCATTGCCTTTGCTTTCGTATCCAACTGGCGGTCCTAGTGAGAGCAGGAGTTTAACATGTCTGTCTCATTAGTATTCGCCGGTGTCTAACCAATCCCCATGCAGCATTCTGCACACGTGCAGGTTAAATCAGATGGGTTAAATTGG
The DNA here is from genome assembly GCA_025400115.1 of Pentamera pediparva. NCBI lineage: Eukaryota > Metazoa > Echinodermata > Holothuroidea > Dendrochirotida > Phyllophoridae > Pentamera > Pentamera pediparva. The sequence goes on from JAODTT010044081.1 coordinate 4,705, forward strand.
GACGTTAACCTGAGTCGTTTCCAGGAGGGCCACAGAGAGGCAACAGAGCGTGTTAAAGCGCTTCCCGGCCCCAATGTTGTAATCACATGACCACCATATCATAGAGCAGTCTTCACACACTCGCCGACTGAAACTGGTAGTAGACTACTCGAAATTGCCGCCTCCAGTAGCAACGTCGAGAGATGCGAGACAGAGCGTGACGCGACGTCGCCGCTGTCAGCTAGTGTGCGCACAGTGCCTTTATATACCCTTTGGAGACGGATTTATTCCCGAGAAGGCAGCGGAGAGGTAACAGAGCGTGTTAAAGCGTGTCTCGGTCTCAATGTGTTGATATAAATCTAAAATGGTAGCCGACTGGTAATCTCTGCTCGATTTCTTGACTGAGATTCGTCACGTGCCGCCTCTGATAAGTTGCCTACCCAGTACATTCAGTCGATCAGAGCAAAGTCAATGATATTAAATTACCCAATGCGAGTAATTATATTAGCCCCATCGCAGGGTATAGCCATTATTGAAGAAACAGGCGTATGCATAAGTGGGTCACCCATAATATGTAGCAATTTAGCATACCACCCACCTATTTACCACGGTAGGAATACAGTGAGGATCTGAGAGTACTTTTATTCGAGACTGGTCAATGTGCATTGAATTAATTTAATTTGCCAGGTTCGTGTGGGTGTGAGGGTACGCGAGAAAACGTCCTGATTAGCCATTTCCAATGTACCGGTGAAACAGCAACATTTCGATGCATTTATCCACAAAATGCTGCAAATTGCAAACTTCTTCTTAGGTGGGTTGAAATGTTTTTTTTAACGTGGCTAGTGTAGACCTATAAACGCATTAGGGTCAGAACTGAATCATCGGCCTATGCTAGCAACGTTATTCAGAGATTCAACATTATTCCTGATATTTACCCTACATGAATATTCCTTCATTCAATATTGTACCTCAGGAATAGTACACTAACGTAATCTTAACCGCCATTCAAATTTCAGCTGATAAGTGTGTGAAAATAAGAGCAGCAGCTGTTATTGCTCAACACGCCTTGTGACGTCGAAGGAGGAACCGCGAGAGCCGATCTAATACAAAGTCAATGCAAAAACTATAGTTTTGAAAACTCTTCAACAAGTTAAATAAAAATGGGATCCAAATAAGAACTTACGAAAGTCTTCACAAGATATGAAAGAAGACGTTCATTAACTTCGTTTGCATATGCTACCTTCCGTCTTCCTCCTATCGAGGTTCAAAGTTGCATCATTTGGTTTGTCAATGGGCAGCCTTGATCTGTTACGTGACCGTTGGCCCTTGAAGGTATTTATGTGGTGGTGAAAACTCACATTTGTTCAATTGCAGCGGGTTGCTTTGAACCTCACATAGTTGATTACCGTGTGTTCCATAACCCCTCCGAACCTAAACCCGAAACTCATCTCGTTTTGTGTCATTTAGTATCTACGTTATTTGTCTGGATCCAATGACGTCACAAGGGGAACGACATGGATGAAGCTCTAATCACACAGTAATTGCTGATTTTGGGTCCATCCACAAGTGAACAGTGCATGTGAATTATTTCAAATCAGATTCATGTGACATACCCCGCTAGTTTGAAAAACGTATAGGGTTTTCGAAGACTTCACGTTGAACGGACCCCCCTCCCCTCGACATCAACGGTCAGTTTGGGGGTTAATTTTTTATTTCAAAGTCAAGTTTCACCCTACCACTGACCTGAGTTACTACGTGACACCATATGACGTATATACGGCGTTTAACCTTATTCCGATTACGTTTGAGACGTGCATGATACGTCTGGTCGGATTACACTTAAATATCAGGAGATGATTACTGTACCCCGACCGATGGGTATTATTTATTCAACGTCGGTCGTATTACGGTTACTCGGCCGAATATATTGACCTAGTATAACTTAAGCAGTCGTGTCAGACGGTATAAGTGTTAAAGACATACTTAGTTCGAACTTTTCCCTCCTATCTATACGTGTTCAATGCGAATGCCATGCATGTGTTCTGGACAGTGGGGTAGACCCGGTGACCAACAAGTGACTAACAAATATTGAACACAAATACATTTTTTACAGACTGTTCATTGGTAGTTTGGCAGCTTCGTCTAAAAACATTTCACCAGTTTGTGTCTTGGGGCTATAAAAATAATAAAATGCATTCACATTAGAAAAGATAGGCTTCGATGAAGAGAGAAGGATTAAAGTAAATCACCATTGTGAGAATGACCGGATATCTGAAATTTGAAAACGCCAACTTGCCGATGTGTTTCGCCATTTCGGATGCCTGATTAGAAGGGTATACCTGATAACCCTGCCGGTCGGACGTTTGCTAATGTTGACTTGTGGACGGAAACGCTGTGATAAAGGATTGAAATTAAATGGTCAAAAGAAGGTAACTGTGTAACGCCGTACTTACAAATAAGAATTTCCAACTGTCCATTACAACTTACTTTTAATGAAAGGAATACACTTTCAGAATAAATTGTACACATTAGCTGACGAACTTGATTCAGATAATGGCACAGATTTGGCTCTGGGAAATGCTGGCCGTATTATTCAGGACCTGAACACACAACCTTGTAAGGTAGTCTGAAGTTGTACCGTTACAAAATAACAGAATGACACCGTTCAGCAGATTTTGTTCCACCGTTTAGCAGATTACTGCTGTTAAGTGTTGACCAGGTTGTATACTGTCATAGGCCGTATTCCACTTTCCATGTGAACATAGTGATGTAGTACTGTTGCACACCCCCCTGAAATTCGAGATAGACTGAACGACAAAAACCATGTCAGTGGAGGCGACGAACTTTCGTTTTCACCTGTGTCACGTGACACATGAACAATATTCATTCTTCTCTGGGATGGACAATAACATGTTGATGTGCTGACTAACCTCTAGTGGAAACTGCGACCGAGTCCGTATTTCTGGACGACTCCGAGCGACCGACGTGGCTTTGACATAAAGCTGCTCGAAAGTTCTTGTTCATTCCTGCGTATATAGCAGGGTTGTACACGGAGCTCGAGAAAGCGAAAATGATCAAGAAGGAGGCGATATCCCCTGGCTTCGTTTCCCCGATGGTGGCCACGTGGAGTATGAGATATGGGGACCAGCAACATACGAAGCAGAGGAACGTTGAAACCGTCATCCTGGTGACTGCAAGCTCGTGACGCGAGAGACCACTCGGCTTGGCGCCGCTCGCTGTCGGGGCTGTCGGCAAGGACGCCAGAACGCGTCGCTTCGCGGCTCGGATCTTCCTGAATGTGATCGCAAAGAAGAGCGGAGTCGCTATCCCGCAACTCTCGACCACCGCCAGAAGGAGGAAAGACTTGTACCACCAGGAGAGGGTGTCGGTCTCGACGATCCCGCATCCACCCAGCTCTGAGAGATACTCGATCTTCCCGAAGCCAGCGAAGGGGAGGAAAGTCAGAGTAAGACCGTACGCCCAGACGACTGCTATGATCACCCCCGTGCCGAGCTTGCCCCAGTATTTGTTGTAGACGTGCCTCGGACGGGTGATGATAAAGTACCTGTTCGCGGCGATGATCTGGAGGTGATTCACAGAGACGAGGCAGAACATTGTCATGATGTGGAAACTCGCCTGGCAGATCACCTCTTGTTCATTGTAGAACTCACTGAAGCGCATCATAGAGAACTGGATTGGGATACTAGTCAGGACCGTCATGATGTCAGTCATTGCCAGACTCGCGACGATGAGGTTGGCGGTAGTCCGCAAAGACCTGACAGACAGAATGGTGTAGGAGGTCAGAGAGTTGCCGACGGATCCGAACACGACGACCATAACTACGTAAACTGTTATGAAATGAGGAAACGACCCGTCCCTCTTTGTGTCCCCAACTTGAAGAAGGGTGTCATTCCAGCTAGATTCAGTGGAAACTCCTTCCATCGTCGTTTGTTAAAGGAATGTTGGTGTTTCGGAGACAGTCATGCATGTGATAGTAGAACCAACTGATGTTCACCTCCAACAGAGTGTTTCCTGTTCGGCTGTTCGTATTGTCAGTATTGGATTGAATGTGTTCTCTGCTAGAGTTAGAGATTAATTGATGGATTAGGGTTTGCGGGGAATTCCTGTTCATAGGTACGCATCGGGCGCGTTTAAAGACTAAAATATTAGACGTCAAAATATCTTCAAATATTTCCTATTGCTTCTGCCTGGTATTAGTTAAACGCCCTCTCGGGTATCACAACGACGGTGTTGGTGTGCCCTACAGTAAGCGTCAAGCAGCACTATAGTAACTGTGCCTGGCCTTGACCACCTGAATACTTCGAGACTGAAACTCTCAATAACAGAGGACGGTAAGTGCTTCTAGTCTTTATTACTCTGTGGATATATATATTGTACATATAGAGGCTTGATATTTATGACGGGGTTCAGATGTAGTGGCCACGCCTATCGAGTTTCAAAAAAAGTTATTTTCATTTGGAACTGCCATGCATGTCATTGATAACTTGATAGAAGAGTATGGATGTACTCATCGCCTCCGAATAGAATGGCACGTCCTTTGGCCTTCCACGGGTTTACAGTTGAATTCGTTTAAATTCGACAGGGAAATTTGTGATGCCTCCTACACGCGGCTTAAGGTCTAGTTTTGCTGAATATGATCGCATCTTTTATGGGTTAGAATGTCGTCTTCCAATATTCTGTTGGTCACTTTGCGAGGCAAATGTTCTTTTGAAAACAAGTATCGAAGTCCATTTGCTTTAAGTCACATTCATGAGCGAGACATTCATCAGACAGAATTGTATACAATCATGATTTCGCAATCGAAATTTCAAAATGACGTCACACATAGTGTATTTTAAATTCATGATCCCGTATAACCCCTGATTCACCTCCACGAATTCTAACAACACCGAAGTACTCCCCCAGAACATTACACATGCGAATATAGGATACATGACCTCTGACGTATCTATATTGAATGCTTAGGAACAATATGAAAAAATAACGTTCTTTCACGAGAGCAACCACAGCCTGATGCAAAAACGTCCAAATTCCAAATCGAAAATCACGCGAAGAAAAATGACAATAAGAAACAATCAGAATGGTTTCTCCACTCAAGCAACCGATCGTTGATCCAGGTGTATCAGAAAATTAGTTTCACTAAGCCCGAGTACAGAGGTACACGAACAGGAGGCGTCAAAACTATTGATAAGGCTTTCCTCACGGTTTGTGTTCCAATCACTTTCAGATGGTAAATAGAACTAATCAGAAAACCTCTGAACGTCAACCCCTTCAGAAACTGCGGAGTTGAATTGTTCTTGCTGATGAAAGGTTGAATCCATCCATGGGAAGAGTTATTCACCCATTTTATATATTTCGCACAATATCAGGCGCGTATCCAGGGGTAAGAAAAAGGGGGGGAAAGGGGAGAGGAAGAGGAAAAAGAGAAAAAGAGGGAAGAAAAAAGGAAAGGAAAGGAAAAAAGAAAAGAGAAAGCGAGGAGAAAAAAGGAAAAAGGAGAAAAC
>JAODTT010044192.1:0-10207 GCA_025400115.1 Pentamera pediparva
AATGTCCCTCAAGTGGTGCTACCTGCAAGTTGTTCACAAATTGTGGATGAAGTGTCATATAGTGTCAGTACCACGTGCCCCCAATCACATTCGAGTGAGAAAAAAAATCGTCTCCGAACGCGATTGAAGCTATTTGTTCTGTAGGGGGCGGGTTGAGGTGTATTTTTTGTAATAGTTTCAGATATTGAGGACAAATTACCACTTATTCAAACGAAAAACATGAAAATTTTCGCGCGCATGGCTCTTCAACTTTCATGGCTTTTCATTTCATCCGTACAAATTGTATGACATGCATGTCTAGGCTACTCGTGGGTCCATTTGTGGTACTGCTGGGTCGGTCGACCTCCGGGGGCGTTCATCAGTATTTGGCTGGGGGACCAATATTCCGCCCACTCTCATATATATTTACCCGCCGCAGCTGTTATCTAGTCCAACAATCGCCAGCACGAGGTTCAGTATACTCTTTAGCCAGGCCGCACAGGCCCACTGTACGTGAACGTGTCGTTCATTCAAGATTGAGTGATTTGTGTGCTCTCGAATTATTGAATGCTGCGAGGTCGATGCTGGTTATCGAGATCATCCCTCTCCACCGACAAGTGAGGAAAAATTGAAAATAAATATTCTCATAATGCAAAATAACAGGACAAGAAATGCCCATTTAGAGATATTTTCAGTGTTGATACAATGGCCCGGAGAGGCGATTTCCTGCCATCTGGGAGCTTCTTGGGGCCCAACATTTTCTTAGACGCTCCGCGCCAACCTATGGTGGCGCTCCGCTTGGATGGTGAATCGTAATGTTCCCCCCTCCAATCACTCACCCCTGGCAACGCCCCTGGCCCCCAGACACTCATACACTCAGTTGGAATTTCTGTTTTTCAGTCGAAATTTGGTTCCTTTTTCACCCCCAATCGTCTGACCCTAGCTAGGTCCCTGACCCCACTCAAATCATGACAGAACAAGTGAACAACCATTCGTATTGTCATGATTCAGGAGGCAATATCGTCTGGTAGCAACTGGCGAGAAGCCACAACGACTATTGCATCAGGTCACGAGGAGAAAAAAACGTCCCAGTGCAATTTGATATCAATACGGTGAATCTTCACTATGTGTCAATGTACCGTGGATCGATTCCTTGTCGTGACGTCATGCAAACGGCACAGTCGATTATTCACCAGGTGTTGCGAGACGATAATGAATGACGTCATTGATATGGTACACACCCCAGACACCATGCAAGGCTCTTATAAAAACCAGATAATATTATTCTTGTTAATGAAAGTAACCCTGCTCTCCATGTTGCTTCCGCCGCTGTATACTGACATTGGACTGTTGGGAGAAATTATCATTCCGGTCCAGATTTTCGGTCCAGAACCCCAGGTGCTGTCACTCACATGTGTATTGGATCCTTTCTCCGATGAACGTGAGATTAGCAGACTACATTTCATAAAGCAATCAATGGTCACCTAGCCATTCCTATTGCTATTGGTAACCTTACTCATCTGATCAATCGGCTCTCACGACATACCAATGGCAGAGCATTTATGATGCCTTCTGTAGGAAAGGATTGTTATTGTTTCGTTTTCTTTGTTGGTTTTTTGTTGGCATCTGAACGCCAAACCAGTATCACTGGTCACACTTGGAGATAGCCATCAATTCAAATCGGCCTTGCAGAAAGATATGGCTCCTCGACATGATTAACATCTTGCACTGGCAGTCTGGCACATGCGCATCCCAGATCCTGGCCGCTTGGTTCCTTGTGGAACGTTGGCCAGTATTCCAGCCAAGACCAAGACAACTGTTTCGCATCCGTATTTCGTAGCTATTGCAAAATGCCGTAGATTTAAAATGTTCGTATGGTGCGCGATTAAATTATTAGGGTCTCAAGGGTTGGGGTGATTACGCCAGTGGCTAATTATGAGACGACAAAAGGGGAGAATCTGTCACCTGTGCTGTATTGCAAATTGAAAGCAATAACCCAGCTATGGTCGGTAAACGTTAGCCATCATTATATCATCAATTCAACAACTCTCGACTGCCAAAGAAAATAATTGAATGACTCTCGACTGCTAAAGAAAGTAATCGGATGAAATGTTACTAGCGCCCTCTAAATAACAAGTTTCCTGGAAAGCGCGCCAAAAACTATCGGATACCCGTAGGCCATTACTTATAAAAACGACGACGTGCATCACCTCAGATTGTCTCGTGTGGGCGTAATGCACAGGGGCGACGGAATCTTCTTGAAAGTGAGGTGGCACAACTGGTCCATGAAGAGGCACTACCGTGGTGTGAGGCGACACTATATAAACACTTTTCCTGCCCCCCGGTTCCGCCGCCCTTGGTGATGCATCCACCTGTGGTATGGTAGGCCTAGTATAGTTTGTATCGCGCCAATAATAACAAAATACTCTTCTGCGTTGGAGAAGGACCTAAATATAATCGGAGCAAGCCAAGTTGAAAAAGGCCTAGTGAGTTTTAAGGTTTGAATTGAACCTAACATAGTCGGTGATGCCTCGAATGTTGACAGGGAGAGAGTTGTAGGTGTGTGGGCCACTAACATTGAAACCCTTTTCACCCATTCATGTAGCCCATTAGTACACACGGGGGTACATCCTGAGGGTCTAGAAGGAATATAGCGAATGGTATAATTGGATAGGTAGGAGGGAGCTCTACAATTTCGGGCGATTGTGGACCACGACAGCACCGGTGATCCTTGGCCTGCTCTTGTCTAGCAGTGTCCAGGGCAATTGTAAAACTACTCTGCACGTGGGCCAGGACCGCGAACTAAACGTCCTTATCCGACGGACGTGTGTGTACATTTTCACATGCAGCCACTAACAGAGAGAAAGGAACGGGGTGATATTTTAGGCACTAGCCTGTATATATGTTATGGCAGATGCTTAAACCAGGGAAAGCGGTTCTGTCATGCGAGACCATTGCGAGACGAGCACTCTACCGCCTTGTTATACCACACCGGTCGACGTGCATTATTGGGAGAGAATCCGCGAGGGCCAGGTGTATGAGCATTACTGGAAGATTCAGTAGAAAAAGTACTGACAACTCTTACAACGGCCCAACTACCAGACCACGGTGGGTAACTTATTAAAAGTTTGGGAAGAATATCAGAGTAATCCAAAGCAGCAAAGAGCTATGTTTATTGTGAACTAACGACATTAGATGTGGGGGGCGACATAAAATGGCTGAGCCGTGTGCAGTGAACAGTGAAAAGGGGCGGGAAGGGGCTTACCATAATTGTCATGTACCTCGAAGTCCCCACCATGAATTGGTGGCACACTTCAATAGTGTACGTGTCATGCTGAAACTCACCGTGCGTATGGACGCTGGATTTCTCCTCCCAGCATGGACGAGGAGAACATCGGAACCTATGAAACAGTGAATAGGTTTCACGGTTACACGCCCCATGTGAAATTCATGCCTATGCTGGTTAAAAAGGTATTCAGAACGTGGGCTATAGCTGTCGACATTATGTCGGGTGTGGTTCTCACATATCCTCCGACCACTAACCGGCGGTCAAATAGAAACCCTGAGTCTAATTCGTTTATTTCCCCAGGGCGACCCCACTGTCACCGATCCCCGTGCACACCGCCAGTAGTTGTCCATTGTAAGCGACCATCCTTCCTGCGGGATAGAGGGCCATCATCCCATTATGAACACAGGTCATTTACTCCATATAACCAATCTACATAATACCAATTATGGACTGTATATACACCTTCGCGTTCGACAGTTGACATGATTACAAGATCGTACTTGGACCTTATTTGACCTCAGATGACCTTTGACCTGACCAATAAATATAGTTATCATGCACTTCAATTGGCTAACCTTCGTATACCAGGCACGAATCTGTTGCACCTGTGCATTTAACAGTTATGCTGTACACAAAGTATCCAGGCTTCAATCCCTGTTGACCTCAGATGACCTTTGACCTGACTAAGATCACAGCTCTGAGCTCGAACTCCTTGATAGATTTCCGAAATTACAACAAACAGAAACAAAGCGAATAGTCTGTATCGTCACAGTCCTAGCGGAAATCGCGTATTGTGAGCAGGTTTGGAAATGAACCATTGACGGACGATCCTTCTACGGCCACCCTATGCACTACCTCACCTTTTTGATTCCTTGCCGAAGGCTAAAGGAATCCATAAGCAATCACGCGGATGGCGTATGTGTGTGTGTGTGTGTGCATGTGTGTGTGTGTGTGTGCATGTGTGTGTGTGTGTGTATATGTGTGTGTGTGACGCCTATCTTGTGGACGCGATTACTGGACAACGGATTGGACCAAGAGGAGTCCGTTTGGGAAAGGAAGAAGCCTATTGATTTTGGTACAGTTTCAAGGTCATTTGAGGTCAACAGAGGTAGGAAACTGAAAACCTTGAACACTGTAACTTGACAAGGGAAACTCCGATTAGCCTCATATTTGGTATGTATGCTACCCATACTCAGGAAAAATATTATGTCGTTTCCCGCCAAGGTCCAAGGTCATTTGAGTTTACTAGAGTTCAAAGTCTGAAATCCTTGTGTACACGATAACTAGATGACGCAAATGTGCACAAAAGAGAGGAAAGGGGAATACTGTTTTCTGGTAGTTTCAGGTCAACAGAGATCAAACACCGAAAATCTTGTGAACACTGTAATTTGACGAGGGAAACTCCAATTTGGCTCATACTTGGTATGTATGCTATTCATACTCAGCAAATATTTTCTATTGGTTTCCACCAAGGTCACAGGGCACCTGATGTCACCAGAGTTCAAAGTCTTAAATCCCTGTGTACACGATAACTGGATAATGCAAATGTCAACAAAGTTCAAATTTGGTAGGAGGTGTCTCCACTAGGAGAGGGAGGAGCCTATTATTTTTGGTACAGTTGCTAGATCATTTTGAGGTCAACAGAGGTCGAACACTGAATACCTTGTAAAGGTGTAACTTGACAGGGGAAACCCCAATTAGGCTCATACTCATGTTCGCTACCCATACTCAGCAAATAATCTATGTTGTTTTCCATCAAGGTCAAAGGTCATCTGAGGTGTCTAGCGTTCAAAATATGAAAGTGTGGAGGGTTCATATGTGGTAGCAATAGTTAATCATATGGAGTAGATGAACTACATTACTTTGGGTCGGGTCACCTAGTCGACAGAGGTAGAAGTTCGAAGACCTTGTGAACATCATAACTGTGGAACACAAGGTTGTAGGGGGTTCATGCTTGGTAGGTAGGTTGACCACACGGAGTGGATACTCTCTCTCACTTGTGGGTGAAGTCGAAGGTCAATTGAGGTAAAAGTCTATAAACGTGAATGTTGTAAAGCTGTCAACTGTTCACCGCAGAGGTATAGAGGGTCCATGTACTTATTAGGTTGGTTGTCGATAAAGAGTAGATTATTCCTACCATTCTTGGATCGGGTCAAAGGTCACCTGAGGTCCTGAGGTCAACAAAGGTGGAAGTTCGAAAACTAATTTGTAAACCCGACAACTGTTGAATGCAATTATGTAGAGGGTCAATACTTGGTATGTAACGAAGGTCCACAAAGTTGACGTTTGGCAGAAGGATTGTCCATTGGAAGAGTAAGAAACATATTGTTTTCGGTACAGTTTTAGCGCCATTCGAACACCCTAACTTGATGAGGGTTAGGCTCATATTTGGTTTGTACACAACCCACAGACCTGTTGACCAGTTTCCAGTCCCGAGTCCGGTCTCGAAACGAGGTGGGTGTTCAGGTGTGTTCAGTGGCATACCGAGAGATTTGTCATGGGAGGGGTTTTGAGGTCGGGACCCATGAATGCAATTTATGGGCCCCTAGACACATGCTGCAGCAATATTTGTTGAATAACAGCTGCAAATCTCCTACTGACCAGTGAAAGAAGGTTTTCTTGTGTTAAAATGTTTTGTTCACTTTGGTCATGGGAGGGGTTCTGACCCCCAAAACCCCCCTTTGCGTACGCCACTGGGTGTGTTACACTGCACTAGATTGCACCTAAGATCACCTGGAGGTGAAACAATTTCCCAATTGGGAGTAGGACACCCCATATAGCCTCAGTACCTTTCCCCGGCTAGTTCATCAATACTCTTCCCCAACCTAATCGCCCAATGGAACTTCCTGCTCGATCTGCACCTTTTGACAGAAAAATCAGCACCGAATTGCACCTGGACTTGATGAAAATTCTAAATTATTCCCAAAACCAGGTGGGTATTCAGGTGTGCTACATTGCACCAGATAGCATCTGAGGCCATCTGAAAATTGTAAAATTACATCCCCTCCCCTCAGACACCTCCCCCATGTCAGCAATATGTCGCAGAAATTTAGGCACCTGAACCAATTTTGTTTTTGCTGTAGAACTTAGGTCACTTTTGGGGAAAAGTTCGAATTTATATTTTTCATTATTATTGTTAACACGATGACTTGATCCCACCTGGATGGATGAAGCTCTCATTTGGTATGTGGGTTCCCCTTATTCATATTATTTTGGGGGACAGGTCAAAGGTCTGAAAAACAAGTCTGAGAACCTTGTCAACACGATAAGTCCAAAATGATTGGTCCGATCAAGCTGAAATTTGGTAGGCCTACCCAGCAAACCCGAAATGTTTTCGAAACTGTTTCCTGAATGTTTCGGGGAAGCTTTTTGTTGAGTAACATGAATGTTACGGGAACGTTTCCATACCCTTCTGGAAATGTTTTGAGAAAATGTATCAGGAACGTTTTCATTTTATTTCAAATTTAAGAGTAACAGCAGACCTAGGAAACAGAATATACTTTGACAACACTAACATAACTAATTCAGCCCATTTTGGCGCAAATCTTTTGCCACAAAAACCCCAGGCTCCTAAAAAACTTTCAGAAGTTTCCGAAAAATGTTTTCAAAAAACATTTTCCCAACTTTTGTGTTTCTCAACAAGAAATGCTTTCGAAACATTTAGCGAAACATGTTGAAATGTTTTAAAACGTTTTCGTGTTTGTAGGGTATAGCCTATGTAGCTTTAGGAACCCTTTGTTTTTGCTGTAGTATCCAGATATTTTTGGGAAAAAGTTGGAAATTTTCCATGAATTTTTTCAATATTATCATTATTAACACGACAACTCGACCCCACCTGGATTGACGAGCCTCATATTAGGTAATGGATTCTCCATAATGAATCACCCGAGGTCAACAGAGGTCAAAGTCTGGAAACCAAGTTAGTTGTCAACACGATAAGTCCAAAAGGATTGGCCCGATCAAGTTGACATTTGGCAGGCTTATGTCACTTTGTTATGGGGAGTACGATAACCCTTTTGTTTTTGCTGTGGAACCCGGATCATTCTTGGGAAAAAGTTGGACATGTTCCCATATTTATTTTTAATATTATTATTGTTACCACGAGAACTCGACCCCACCTGGATGGATGAGCCTCATATTAGGTAAATGCATGGTTTCGCCATAGGCTAATGATTAGCCAACATATGATCCCCATTGTTTTTGTTGTCAGGTGAAAGGTCATGAGGCCACTGATACTCAACAGATAATAAGATATGAGAACCTTGAGTCACAGTCATAACATGCCCGCGACATGAGGGGTGTCCGGAGATATCATGGTTTTGAGTCAGCGCAGCCGCGCTGCCGTCTCCGCCGCCGCAATAACTCTTTAACGAAATGTCCGACTGACACGACTCTAATTGGCACACATGCCCGTCGTCATGAAATCTCGGATGGGTTTCAAAGTGGACGTCGTTGCAATGCTGAGTGCCGCTAATTTGCATAATTTACGCGAAATTTGCAGGTTCGATGGATTTGAGTGAGCCTTGGTGGGTTGGGATTACAGTCCCGACAAATGTGGAGGTCATTTCAAGGTCACATTTGCATACCTTATATGATTTTCAAGCTTTGTTGAACTCCAGCGAAACGTGGTCGGTGGATGTATACCACTCATACTACTTTTGATTCAGACCAAATTGGAGGTCATCATGTGATCAACAAAGGTCAAATTTTGCATAATTTATGCTACAACTTTAGAGGATGCCTTTTTTGCCAAACCCCTTCTGCCTGCCACGATCTTGGGTCATGGATATCATGGATCCCGTTTGATACTGTTTCCTCAAAGATGATTGAAATGTGGGGATATAAATGTTGGTGGTCTACCCGCCTGCACATGTCTAGTTAGCTCTTAATACAGGTATCCCCCAAAAGTGGAGCCACTAGGGCAATTTTCTCCAATCCATAGTTACAGTATACTCTATGAAAGACCCTTCTAAGAGCAAATTTGAACCAGTCTGTCCAGCAATGAGCCCCTGCCAGTCAAATATTATTACCTGCTTTTAGATACTGATGTTTTTATCTACTCATCAGCAAATTCCTCTTTTGCAACCCATCCGATGAAGAAGGTTGGAACTTGATAAATACTGGAGTGTAACAATAACAACCACTTATGGCAAGAAGACAGGCAGTTTGAGAACCCACTTGTCAGAAAAATCAATTCATAGTATGGTTCCATAGCCTTCTTACCTTTCTGGTGTTCTCTATTGTTCATGAATCGGAATAAATTTTACCATCCTAGTGTAAAAATAGTGAAGCTGTTTCTGCTATAAAAATTCCGATAACAAAATATGGAAGCAACACATGGAATGCCTTTTGGTTATTTGCATGGTGACTGATAGAAAAAAACACTGATCATGCAACCAGGCGAGACACTGGGGGCGGTCGCCTTGTATTTCTCTGTTCTTTCTTCTTAACATTGCAACAAGTCTTTCTCATTCAATATCTTCGTTGCACATAAAACAAAATCACGTAACGTCTGAGCTATAGATCCGGATGACTTGATGATAAAACGACATGTCACGAGCAGTGAAACAATCTCTTAAAATCCCTTCCTTATTATTTACTGTCTCTTTGGCATACTTTCCTCATTTTTTAACTGTCTCAAGCCCAGATCATAGGTCAGAGAAGGTCGAATAGCCAAAACCCCGTCACACCAACTATGTGTGTTGCCTGCTGCAATAATGACACATATCTGTGCTTGTATTCGCCATTTCTGAATACATGACAATTTGAACGCTACTTTGATCACGCTATACTCGATTCTAAATGGCTATAAATGATTTCGGTAAACTAGCGATCAACTACGAAAAGAGATATTCTGTTCTAAATTATTGACGGAAAGAGTTGATATCTTGATAACCTGATTGACTCCAACAGTGGGAAATAGCTCCATAGAGAGCTGGAGAGCAGGAGAACAACTTCTGACTATTCCTTGTTCGCCGAACCAGCTTCCCATCAAGTGGTAAGTCTCGAAAGGTGTCAACAAGACCACAATCTCAACTATCGGTGACTTAAACACTCAGCATCAAGCTTTCCCCTTCGTAAACTACTCCTAATAATATAACCATCTTAAAGAGCATACAATTAAGTCTAAGAAACATAACATTTCAATTTCTAATAAATCATCGAAGATAACATAACTTTGATTAGAGTTTTATGTTTCTGTCTTGCGAAGGCGTAAACAACTAGACAGGGCAACCCTCTCTTATCTTGAGAAAGTGCGATACCTAACTCAATGAACTATATAAAAAAGTGTGCATCACTGAACAACCGTAATAGAGTCGCTCTACCCGACTATATCAGATATAGGACCTGAAGCATAACGTCGTCAAAGTATTACACAACACTATGATGATATTTGATATGTAAATAACCTTGTTCAATTTGTTGATTCATGGATGTCAAAATCATTATTGGCCAAGGGTCATGTAAACATGTCTTCATTTATGATTGTTCCTCAAGGATTGTACACTACTTGGTTGTCTAAACTGCAATTTAAATTTCAGCTGATACAGGTGCAAAATGAGACACTGAGTTCTGCTATTGCATAACACGACTTTGCAGAGGAGATTGTGAAGGTGCTTGGTCTAATTCAAAGTCAATGCAAAACATATCTTTTGATTCTGTAACAAATGAACTAACGATGGGATCAAAATGAAAACTTATAGAAATGTTCACAAGATATGAACGAGGAAACTCAAATGAACTTAGTTTGTAGATGCTCACTTCCGTTTTTCTCCTTTCAGGTTTTAAAGTTGCAGCAATTAGTGTGGCCTCCATTGGGCCTCCATATGGGTATTGCGGGGGGGCCCGGCCCCGGGCGGGGGGGGGGGGGGGGGGGGGGGGGGGGTCGGGGGAGGCCGTTGTGGGGCGGGGGCGGCGGCGTGGGGGCTAGTGGGGGCG
>JAODTT010044303.1:0-10205 GCA_025400115.1 Pentamera pediparva
CTGTCCTGCGTCAATCACGACATACCCATCCGGATTCGTACACCATCATTCCTGTGAACAAAAACTGCTACAAGTACTCGTTAGTCCCCAGGACAATACGGGATTGGAACGCCCTCCCATATGATGTAGTTGTCATTGAAGGCCTTGCCAACTTCAAGAGAGCAGTTTGCAGTCACTTGAACCCTACACTGAGACGGAACTGACAGTTTCTTTTTTTTGCGTTTGGCTGCCAACCCTATCCTGACCGTTTGGCTCCTCATAGGAGCGTTGGCCAGTATCAACTTTGAAGTCTTGAAGTCTACACGGTTGCACTTTGTCATGGTGCAATTGCCGGGGGTGCGAAGTTTGAACACAATGTTTTGATCATGGAGAGGGCCTTTCAGACCGCCCAAAATATGGATGAATATGGTTTGGAAAGATGCAGAACAGTAAAGAAACATGTCGGTTGCCTGGAGTAATCCTTCAATGACAAGTTGATGCATAACCACGTCTACTTCAGTATACTAATTAAGGGAGGGAAGCCGTTGCTGATAACACAATAGGAATTATAAAGAAGGAAAGGGACATAGCCTATTTTCTGCCAACCGAAAAAGGAAGTTTGGACGTGCTTGGGCCAAAACATTATTTATTCTACACTATAGATTAGTGTTTTCATGGAACACTAACCGTACCATCATCTTGAATAATCTGAAATGCCTCTTGTGTTCACTTGGGAGCTAAAATATAGACGTCTTCATCGTGCTCATGTTCATTCTCATTTGTTAGGTGAAAATTTGATGAGTTGCAGACCAGTAACATAGCAATTTATCAACTCTACAAAATATTGAAACTATGACCGTGTGGCGCACTTGTTGTATATTGAGTTATCAGAAAAAGCGATACAAATGCGATTTTGGCAAGAGCTAAATTGTCGCCGAGTGAAAAAAAATCACATGCATAAATTGGTACTTATTGGTGACCCATGTGGCTCGGACATGCTGCAAGACGACAGTGTGTCATTGCACGTGCTGTGATTGGTGGTCTCCCAGCTGGCACCCGTCGGGGTACTAGCAGACCTCGTTGGGTCGACAATATCAGTTATCGGTCGGGACTTTCATCTGCTGAACTTGTGGAGGCTAGCTTACATCATGTGGAGATCAAACCGAAGATTAATGTACATCACCAATACAACTTGCGTAATAGAGGGCTTCAAAGGGTTTTATCCTATGAAGAAACATGACGATATTGGTAACAAAATCAAATTGGTGCTCCCATCGATTCCTTGCGAAACCTATCATCTGTATCCACTGGTTGTAACACCAAGCACATCCTTCTTTCCTCCAGAATCCTATTTGATGTTCCTGGTGTGTGTCTAATTCGGAGATATTCGGGAATGTACCGAATGTTTGTTCGCTTCACGTAATTATAACAGTATGACATGTGTTATTTCACTAGCGGGAAAACGTGAGCATCTGTTGAGGCTCTTATCAAAATGACAGGAAATAGAGATTATTGACAAACTGTTTAATAAACCTTCACGCATAAATTAAATGCCCCCAAGGATGCACGAGTAGTCGAAGCAATACCCTAGCTAGAACATTGAACTCCTTTGTGATAATCAAATGTTTAATCGAGCCTAACAGTTTGTTATTGAACGGATTTGGGCGCTGCCTATGCATTGATTCTTCAATCAATTATGATTGAAAAAGCAAGTCTGGGTAGATATTTTAGACCCATTAACAACTGCCATTCGATTTTATGGAAAAGATGCCACTGAACACATTATCAAGATTTACAGCCTTGCAGTGCAACCGCTGTAGACTCGGAGTGATATTAAAAATGGTTGAGACATTTCTACTCAACCGGTGGTACAAATCAGTATTGTTACAATCTAATTTTGAAAGGGGTGTAAAAGTGGATGTTGGTCATTATTTTGTATGGAGACAAATGGGACGAATAATAAAAACACACGAAGAAATATAAAATTCGTGAATAATCATAAAAAAGTGGAATTTTTTCTGTTATTGATTCTCAACAATCTGTAAATGCTAAAACAGATAGCACATGCTACACAGACTACTAGTGAGTTTGTCATATTCATCATTCGACTTCAGAGGATCATGATCGATCATTGAAGAATAAATTCTCAAAATACATTTGTTCTTCATCTAATAGCTAACGTGTGATGAAAAGTATGCCATTGACTCTCATCTTAATTTCCCGTAATGTGGCATTGCATCTATCATTATAAGTATGAACGTCATTGGTTTCATTCGCGCAGTATCCAGGTCTGCACCCTTGCCGGATCTTCCTATAAAACATAATCATATTATGAACTGTCCATCGAGATCTAATCGAGATGTTTACAAGCTAAGATTGATGAACATATCAAATATTGACCCCGGTCTCCACCAATACGTGAGCTACACATAGTTTCAACTTGATGAGACCAAGCATTCCAGACTAACAAGCTCACAAGGTTTTATAACCTGAATTTGAGTCAAGGAATAACGAGAACATTCAGACATTTCTATTACTATGCTGATACGGCGGCAACATGTACTGTCGATGTGAATTACAAAATAAAAATTCAAATGAACGCACAGCTAAAATGTGTTCGATTTCCCGAGGTGTTTTCCAAAAAATGATTCTAATTTGAAAATTTATGTTGGTATTCCCAGAGCCTCGTCTTCCCAACGTGGAGTTTTCTTTTGAAATAGAGGCAAAATATCAAAAGCATAGTAACTGCGTAACATCGGCTGCTTCGGAAGTTACGATTTGGACATTGTACATTGCTATTTACAGCCAAAAGAAAGGCGGACGAATGGATCGACCGATCGGCCGACTTGTACCGATTACCGAAGACCGCAGACCCCCGCAGGTTCTCGCACTCACAACCGAAACCAGATCGGAATGTCAGGGGCACAGGCTATTGGCATGACGAGGGAAACTGAACAACTATGAATCCTTAGCGTGGACGGATAAATCGTTCTATTGAATGAATCCGTCGATTTTGTTAGACCCGAAAAAGTGTTTTTTGCAAAGAAATAGACCAATATGAAGAATAAAACACACAGTCGTTATAGCGGCTCAAAAACAAACAGTTGCTAAGAATTTGCTCGGCGACAAACTCGGAAAATTGACAACCCTGTTCTTTTCCAGTCAAATATTGGCCAAAACGAGCCGTTCAAACATTTTCATTAATCTTCGTGTGCTGACAAATCGAATGACATAGTCAGATCAAACACATCATACAACGTTTTCAAATTTGTTTTGTTCGAATCAATTGCCCAGTCTCTCACATAAACCGCAAATATGCTGGTTGGGTCTACCCAGTATCCTGGCGATAGGTGATTAGCGATGTACGTAGCTTCATTTGGAGGTAATTCTAATGATTTGTTATTAATGTCTATTATCTATAAACAGAAATGAATAAATCTTAGGGAAATGTTTGCACCTACAAAGTTAATCGATCGTTGCAAACGGATAATAACGATTACATTTCATGAAAAGCTTTCAATTACAATGGACAAAACTTGAAGGTATCTGAGCGTAATCAGTGAATATTATCAAGTATTATTTGTGATTTCTTATATTTGATACTGGTACATACTATTAGATAGGTTCAGTACCAATGACTGCGACAGTTTTGCTAGGTGTATCTAGTCGCAGAATCCAGCATACACTATAAAACAATTTCTAAACACTTTTTCGAATCCACTTCCGTTTGAAACGCGTTCATTCTCAAGATATGGCAAGAAATCAAATATTTTATATTCCAGTAAAGCAAGTAAACACAGTTAATTGCTAAGAGACAGCAATTATTCAACCTAAAGGAGATGTCCACACTTACAGTAAATCGATTGTCGCGAGCGGAGTTTAACGAAAAAGCAGCGGGCGCCAAATAGGCAATTGTATTTGAATGCACACAACTTGAAGGTAATTGAACATAATCAGCGAATATTATTGAATATATTTGATAGGGGGTATCCAGTCACAGAATCCAGCATGTCTGCACGTGAGTGTTTGCGGTGACATGTATTATTTCTCAACGGCCCTGAAGGGCCCAACTAGATATTGTCGTTAGTTTGCATATATTGTCAGCTGGTTGCCAGAGTAACGGTTGTTATAGTGCCACTTATGATGGATTGATTACTTCCGATGAAGAAGTGTAAAATTTGGTGGAGGTAATTGCACAGGATTGGCAATGGGAGCCCAAAACTCCGGAGATTGCACTCATGTCATGATTTTTGAAAGACTGTCTTGCACGCGGAAGGCACAAAACAAATTTGTGGAGACGGGTAATTCAACCATCGTCTAGATTGGATTACAGGTTTATGATTGGATATATACATAGTTCCTCGAACTCGCATGAAACAACTGTACATGTTTCGTATATCTGCTATGTCTGCAATAATGACACCATACGCTTCACGAGAGATTGATGCGAGGTTCATGAAAACGTTTGTACTCGCGTCAGACCGATTTCAACAAAGCTCTGCCTCAAGAATCACTCACATCAGGGTCGTATATAACCTTCAATTCAAAGGAGACCATGAGCTTGACATTTGTTGAGGCGCCAGTTAGTGTAGACTGTTGAACAACATTAATTCCTAGGGGAAATTAGTGGAGATTTTGTTCCTTAAACGTGACACTGATCAAAGAAACAACCTGTTCATGCATCATGAAATATCGAGTGACATATTACTTCCGGA
Source organism: Pentamera pediparva (assembly GCA_025400115.1). Lineage (NCBI taxonomy): Eukaryota > Metazoa > Echinodermata > Holothuroidea > Dendrochirotida > Phyllophoridae > Pentamera > Pentamera pediparva. The sequence goes on from JAODTT010044303.1 coordinate 4,695, forward strand.
CTAGAAGTTGAGTGAGTGGGAATTCTGTTTTGTTTGGTGGATTTCTGTCACGAAATTTGTGAGACTTCGCTTACGAATCTCTCCCTCCACGATGACCGATGATCAGTTCCATATAAATGGACACACAATTAATTGACCTGCAGGTTCCGTCTCTTCTCGTCACTTATTAGTAACCCTGCACACACAGCTGCGTTTGGAGAAACCAACAAACATGATTACTATTTTTTACAATATTGCAGGTCAAGGCAGGTAGGTAATCGGATTCGTGTCCTCTTGCCTCATCACCAATTGTTGGTAACCCAGCGTATGGCTAAGTTTTGGGTAAACAACGAACATAATCGTTCATTGTTGTGTTTTGCATCATTTTCCTCTTCATGAGAAGTCGTTCCACATTGCTCAAATGCACTCGTAAACCGCTGTGACTCATCACTTTTTAGAATGAAAATCCCACTAATATTCTTACTCCCCACCAACTGACCAGCGGTTTCTTTAGACGGACTTGCTAAACACACAGCACAGTTACCTCACAAGTTTGTTCAAACACAGAAATGGAACAAAGTGAAATTTGATAGCCCTGAGGTCAGTAATTCTACCCTGTGCATACTGCGCCTGGTACAGGCAATTAGGCGTTGTGGTGAACCACCTGGTTGGCGCAGGTAAGCATTCTTTCTCATGCAAATTAGGCGTATATGTAGGTATAGGTAGGCCTGAATATTCAGAATTGTATCTGTGTTCACAGTTGAATAGGTGTATTTAGACGCAACGGCCCTATACAAGAGCCGAATATTATTCACAAACGTTGATCAGTCACGGTGCGCCTGCGTGGACATTCGTCGCAGTGGAATCCTTGGCAGATACCTAACACTGCCAAAGGGGCATGGACTCCTGATTTAGATTATTATTCTAGTTAACATGCGCGCGTGGGTGAGTACTTTGCAAGTCAAGAATCAATATCCAGGTCATATCTGAGTCGCCTTTCATTCGTCAGGTGTTATATTTTCCGTGTGGTTTTGAGTTTGTATCTTCCTGTGATGCACGAGGGCGAATTTGAGTGCCCTTCTCTAGAGCTAAGCTAACTCGATCTACTGATATGGCGCTGATCCGATGCCACGTTATCACTCAGCAGGACCGATGAGTACTAGTACAACTGACTGCAGTCGCCAGTCGGTCGAGAAAGAATAGTTGCCCACATGTTTCTCACGCGTAAGGTAAACCGCAAACACGAGAGGACAATACTCGTAGTCGCAGGATCTCAAGGTCAATACTATCTCTGAATACCCATATAACGGCATTTCCGTTTGGAATAACATTTTTGCTTGATCACAACTGTGTGTTTTAGTTCTATATTGGGATTTACAATACGTTGCACACTTGGCAAGCTCAATCAATTCCCTCAACGCGAAACGCTCAAAATCGCCTACCTGTACACAAAAACTTATTCTACGAGAGTAAAGGAAAGCCCTACCCCCTCCCAATCTCACCCGACCGAACAGGTTCCACAAGGCCTACTCTTTTGGGCGTCAGTCTTAGAGTGAGTCTTAGAAAGAGGGCTTGTCCTACCTCCCTTCCCATCCTACCTGAGCAACTGAGTCGTCCGGGAGTAGATTAGGTATATACTTCGACAATACAGGAGGCCTACAATACACCCTTTGAAAAATAAGTAGGTTCTTTTCCCTTTCGAGTTTCTCCCTCTTCCGTCATCGAATAAATAACTGATATCAGGCAGCCGTCTCATTAGAAACCCTGGCGGAGCGATCGTGGATAAGCATCGGTAACAATTCGCCTCCTCTCTTCGACTAGTGCTCTGATGATGTCGAGGCAGGATGTCACCCAACCTAACCAGCCCCCGAGACTGCTACTTTACGTCCTCATCCGGCGGACGATAATCGACCTGGCCATGATCTGGCACTTCCTCACGAGTCATTGGCAACTATGGTGCAATCTATAGCCTAATTACGACATTCCAAGACTGCAAAATCGCGCTACTCGTCTTCTAGCTAATTCCTCTAGGCGTGAGCACACATAACCCCCATTCTGAGCGAATTACACTGGCTCTCTGATCACAGGAAAATTGGTTCTCCCGAATCCGCCAGGCCATACGCGTTGTTGTCTTGTCCCAACAGAGGCGGACTGTCAACAACGGATCCAATGCCGGCCGTACGTTTAGTGTTTCTGCTCCAATACTGTGGAATCCCCTCCCTGATAGAGCTTGTGTCACTGACGAGTTCCAGCAAATTACCAAGACCATCATGTTCAAGGGATGATTTGGCATCGAATGACTTTTTTCATTGCAAAGCGTCCCTGATAAACGTCTGTTTAAAGGGGTGATCTATAAATGCCTAATGTTATCATTATTAATATTGTTATAATTATTTTCTTGGAACCTGGCGGAGCGGGAAATCCATGTCCATCGTCACTGCCTACAACCGACCCACGAACAATCCTCCGAAATTCATAGGTTACAGCGAAACCAGGAAGTCGACAGCAAGAACTAGCAGTTGTGAGCACCAGCCACCTGGAAAACGTCGCTCTGTGCTTTCTAAAATCGAACACGGGACCTCTTGCAGGCAAATCGTCAGTGATACCGCTTTGGCTTTCTTCTGCCACTCGTTTATAACAATTCCTGCATTCTCGCCACTGACTCTCTCGTTTCCATGACTACCATCATCAACCTTCTACTCCTCCTATAGGGTTATTATTTCGTCCAGTGACCTAACCCGTTGCCTAAGGTAAATCTCGACTGACAATATTTGTTCGGGCGACATTAACATACAACGATCAGCACCTGGAGGGGACTTTCTAATCAAATCGATGTTATCATGGAGATGTTTGTCGTTACATATGTCGAGAAGATCTTCGCCCGGGGAAATGATCGACGCCGATTTATTAAAATGTCGCTGATTGGTATCCACAGCAAAATTGCGAACCTCCCGGCACATTAAAGACGATTGGTGTGTCAATCAAGCCATGTGCGGGTCTCCATCTTGGCTGACAGTATATAGCAAAAACGTAGATACTGGACACGTGCAACACATTTCACTGAGACAAGTCTATTGTGCCGTGCCGGAACCAATTCTCATCGTTTCCCGAACATTGGCCTTACCCATTGCCTTATGCCTTATTGTTGATGATAGTATTTGCTCGGACGAGGTGAATCTGCAACGATCAACGCCTCACGGGGATCCGTCTAATCCTAATAATCTAATGATGTGAAACTTTGACGTTACTCTGTGACGTCATGGCAGTTCAGCCCGAGAAACGACTCGTGTCGATTTAATGAAGTGCCACTGATTAAAACCTGAAGGTAAATTGCGCTTGTGATTCGTATCGCCAACGTTTGTTTCCACTTTGTTATGAGTTTTGCCACTTTGATAGGAGACCTGCGATATCGCGGTCTTTTGACACAGCACCCTATAATTAATTAACAGGCTATAATAAGTTGGTATAGCTTTTTTCACCACTACTCGACACATTAACTTTTATGTGATGTTCGTAGCTCTGACATCGAACGGTACCTGAAATGATTATCATTTATTTGGGTGACGCAACTGCGGTTCGCTGTTGGCTTCATCTCCCATGTATGCAATATGGTATGTTACACTAGAATGATTTTCCATCGGACGAATACGTAACTTTCCAGGAGAAATCGGAACGAAAGATTTGTATTCTGGTTGTTTTAGTCGTAAAGAATATTACCCGAAGGGTAAAATTTGATCATGTGAGATGTTCCTCTTCCAATCTCCAATACTTACTCAGTTTCCAATTACGAGAATACGATTTTTATTGATTTCCATATTTTCCCCCCATAAAAATTCGAAGGTGTCTGGATTGTGTACTGTTAATAAAGTTTCATTGCGTGGTTGAAAATGGTCGTTGTGGATTCCAGCAAGCAATCGTTATGGTGCATCTATTTGCCAGTTTGCTGATTGAGGATGCGTGGGGAGACCGGGAAGCGTTTCGCCTTCAATAACCACCATTGTGTTGCGGTTTGATAGAAATCGAGAATGCTTCACAATAACCACAGAGATAAGTGGTGAATAATGAGCGTTCGCAATTATGGTGATGATCCAGAGATACGGTACACAATGGCTCTGAGTCACAAGTAATTGAAACTGCGATGATTGCGCGACACACTCGGTCGGATACAAGAGCATATATATGCTCCATGCATCAACGTAAATGGACCTTCTCTTGACAAAGGCAATGATGTGAGGTGAATTTTCGTCTGGCATTAATACTGGTCAACTTTTTCTTGTTTGTTTTGCTTTGGTATTGCACAACCTCTTTGGCATCTAGACGTAACTTAGAATTTCTACTCGCGAGTTTCTATCACGTTCATCTTAGTCCATGAATCAATAACTGACGCACTCGCCAGGACAATAACACGAATAATTTGTTCCGGTGCTAGTAAATAATATATCGTGAAATAAACGTAAATGAACCTTCTTTTGACAAGGGCAATGATGTGTGGTGAATTTTCGTTTGGCATCAATACAAATTTTCGTTTGGTCAACCGTGTGGCTTCTCTTTTTTGCGGAGTTCTGCTTCGGTATTGCCCGACATTCTCGGCATCCAGACGTAACCTAAAATTTCTACTCGCGAGTTCCTATCACGTTCATCTTACTCCATGGATTAATAACGGACGTACTCGCCAGGACAATAACACTGATAATTTGTTCGGCTGCTAGAAAATAATATATCTTGAAATGAACAGCATTTACGTCACACTTGGCTTCATATAACTTATACATGATGGGATTTGACCCGGGACAAGGTCCTGATCCAAATACTAATATACCATTCGTAAATGTCTCATTGTTGGGAATCATCATGGCTCCGAGAAAATTGAAGGGACGTTTGAATAAAGGCAATGCTGCTGACGCATCTTATGAGGAATAAATATGAATATGTTCTTCTTCATTTTCTGTTCATTCTTCATTGCCAAGTAATTATATGTACATGTGTACATATCCATTTCTTCAATCAACCAAGTTATATGTTTGCTTACACATAGTTACTATCGTTGATTTTTGCCAGGAAGGGCTGGCTTGTCGTTTCCTAGCTCCGTTCAGTGACTAAACCCGTTGCCTGAAGTAAATTTATATTGATAATGCTTTAGAGAACATTAACCTACAATATCTAGCTTTTCAGAGAGGGGGTCAATTCATCTAATCAATTCAATTCTGCCGACCGCTGACGTTTCCAGTGTGCTGACGTATATTTAACAAATTATGTAGGCACAACGATCTCACATTGCTTGGTTACTTTCAATCCATATTAGGTAGCATGGCAGTGGTCGCAGTCGCATTATTATAAAAAATGTCAATGAGAGGTTGTCTAGCTTTTTCAAAGCTTAAAACTCCCAAGTTGTTTGTCCGCTGATTATTCCTGGCATCGTTCATCCTCACATAGGCAACCCGTGGTCTGACACTTTTCTTTAATTTCCATTGCGGATGTTGCTGATATACGTCCACGAAAAAGAAGACGAAGAAGAAGAAGAAGAAGAAGAAG
>JAODTT010044413.1:0-22403 GCA_025400115.1 Pentamera pediparva
ATGTATCATCCCCAATGCCTGACATGCCTTCAAATGCTCGATCAGGTTACCCAGGTGGGTAATTCATACATGGTGGGGTGAGAATTAGGCTCGTCACTGAACAGCAAACAAACAATCTCATTCTATCTCTTTCATTCAAGATACGGCTTTGCATTGCGTTTCCGCCCAACTGCCCTGATTTCGTTACAAGACTCTCATTTGAATACCACTCAACCTGTATAATCATCTCCTCACCAACAGAACATATTACGTACAGCATTATATTACGTTTCGATTATCTATAATTTTGACGTTGATGTATTTTCCTGTTGTCACTATTACGATGTTTGTATAATATGTCCCGGGACATCGCAGTTATTAACGAGGCAACAGGATAAACGTTTATTGGCTGTCTCTGGATTGGTAATTCCTTATTATGGCTCCCTCATGGGAAACCGCTATTCGTGGTTTCCTATGACTATAAATCGGTATCAATATGCAATTTGCCATAAACCAGTAATGAATATGCCAACATAGCCAACGGAGAGTGCCTTGGGTAGGCTGTCAAAGGGAGTTGACGAAATCAACATCCTTCATTTTAGATTTATGATGATGACACCAAAAGGCCGGGTCATGCAGTAATTTCACTGATGTACTGTGTTTTACACACATCGCACTGAAATGTATAAAAAAGCAATAAATCCTCAAAAAACATATCTTGTCTGTTGTAGACTGTTTGCGCGATAAACGTGTATTTCGTCCACTCAGATCGCTACAAAATAACACAACTGAGGATCGTCTCTGGTCTGGTGTTATTGTAAAACTTGCTATAGTCTCACAGCACAAAAAGGGACGGGTGTGATATTACGCTAGTTTCAATACTACCATTGTATCAAGTTAATTGTCAGTCAAACTATAGTCTGATGATGCGCCATCATACAGCAACATCTCTGCGTTCTATTGTGTTGCGCTTTGTGCCCATATGATATGCTGACTTGCAGGCCGTTCCATATTCGCCTCTAATGCATCTTTTAGCGTAAAGCTGACAATGTTTATGTTATGATACAGAAATGAGTCGGATCACATATCTCAGTGATGACATGAACAATTTGTCGCGAGTAATGTTTGTTGCCTGGAACGTGTCTTCGGGGAAGCAACATGTCTGCATGTCAACACCAGTAATATCAATCTGGTGAAGTCATGACTGCAGTACAGTGGAACCCTGAAGGGCTAATTTTAAAGAAACGGTAAACATGAAGAATCATTGCCTAATTTGAACTTTATTGATCTCCCATGACCAATACGTTCTGCGACATTGCAATGTACTTGTTAAGTAATATTTTGTACTTGGCATGGGAAGGTTAGCAACTGACAAGCAGTTCAGTAACCAGGTCTGTGCCGTTAGTAGTTCCTCAGTGGGTTGAATCATCTACCAGCAATATGCCCATGTACCACATGCGAAGGTCAGATTTAGTCCTCCCCTTCAGTCCCCTACTATCGTTGTCATTCTGTACCAACTTTGGGAGATAAAATACACGAATAGGTAAGGTCAGAATAAAGACAACGCCGTTCTAATGCATCTGCTGACTGCTATTATTCGGTAAACCGCACATGGAACTATGACGTCATCCGTCGCTAGTTCATATACCATAAAACGTGTATTTAACAGTATTTTTAGTAGACCAACATTCTGAGACGTTCTGTCTGAAGGGTATTCAAAAATCCATGGGGATGCTGAGCATTCCGTCGATGAACACATTTCATTCTCCGAATACGGGAAGGCAGATTATACGATGATTCACACCAACGCCTGCTTCCTAAATGCATGACTCTTGCCACTGATGCAAAATAACGTTTTGTGACAACCCCTGAACCATATTCTTTCCGAGTTATATTCAGCTCGTCGAAACCATGCGTGGCTTCCACCAAATGAATATTGCAGGTGTTGACACACTGCTACCTTGAAGGAACGTGTAGGCAACTAACATCAATCAATGGTCGACAAATTGTTTATGTCATCATGTATATGAAACCTGACTGATCATATGTCTCCTAACGTATTTGGCTTCAAACACAGGGTATTGATTTTATTGCCATCGAGATTTACACACAGAGGCTGGTGAACAGCACGCCAAAAATCGTGGAAAAAAGTGTTATACGCAAAATTAAAGCTGACCATGAACATTGCATGCTTCTTTCTGTCGGAACATTCAACTGAAGATGGAGCTACAAAGTCACTTTGCCAGAATTATGAACACGATGCTGAGTAGGTAATTTGCATTGACCCAGAATTCATGCTAAATTCTAAACATGAATTTTCATTCAATTTTGAGTGTTACACACATGTTGTGGCAAATAGTGGTGTAAACGTTGATGCAATGGAAGGTAGTGGAAATACTAACAAAATGTAGGTCATTCAAATGATAATAATTGTCGAATCATAGAGAAAATTACGGGATACCCGCCAGTCAGAGGATCGATCAAGTCCCGGGAAGTACCTGGATAGGCTATTGCATCGATTTTCACCAGCGAACCTATCACCTCAATGTGAGGATGGGGGTAAACGGACCGAGACGTCTTCCCACGTGTTTTCATGGTTTCGTCACTCACGCTGAGCGCCCAGCGAGCAGGCAATATGTTTTTAATTCTGTGAGTATTTTGCGGGTTTGAACTTCTATCTCCCGGGTGGAAGGCTGGCGCACTGCCAGCTGTGCTGACGACTCGTTCAAGCCAAAAAGGACAGTGTAAAGATGTAACTTATGGTTCATAATAAACGTTGAAGCCGTGATGGTTATCGAAGCATAAACTCTGTATAATCACGTGAAATGATCTTGAAACACACATCTGAGGTCATATGTGGATCTGTGTTTGTGTGTAGGCGGGGAGAAGGGGGGGGGGGATCCCCTCTACACCCTTTGGCCTCGTGGAGACACGATATTCGATTGCTACTGATATGAATTCTGTAAATTTGATCGATAGCATTCTCAAAAACTCATAACACCGTCATTGACTTCAATTTTTACCATCTTTGATAGTTATCGTATTTGTAACAGCACGTGTAACAAGTGCCATTGAACTATCCAATTCACTTCAATTTTGCCGACAGGTAGCATGTCCTCAATATCGGGTGTCTGATTATACCCACGTTGACGCGCATTCAAGCTAATATAATAGCAGGATACATCATGCATAAACAATGGATGGTATTGAATCCGTGGGTTGTCACTCTTTTTGTGCATACATCGCTTCAATAATGAGCTAATGCCACGACCGTGAGTGCCCCATGCCCAATTGCAGTTCCGAGCTGCAACGAAAGGAGTCGGCCACTCTCCTTGGACCCATGTATGTCCAACATGTTCGCAATTTATCTGATTTGCACACATGTGAGCACACCAGCAAATTTAAAAGGCACATGCTCGCTCAACTAAACCATAATAATCCATCCGTTAATTTTCGTTGTGCCTGAATACCTCTATTATTGTTCCGCGTAACTGCCATAGCAAAATATCAATTAGTTAGCAAAGCAAATCACTGCGTCATTCTGTACGCACAGATGTATTCTTCATTAGGTCTCATAATGTAATGAGAAGTTTGTTTATGAGACTTAGATTACAATTGCGATACTGAAAACACGTTGGAGAGGCGCAGTGATATGGTTGCCTGAGCTTGCATGCATGAGTAGCCTTCGCGTAAACAGATGTTATGGTTGGAATTCGGTGTACTGTTCAGAGGAGATTCATTCCTATGCCGATTTGTGGCCGGTTTATTCAAGACCTGTTCTGCAGTTGTTAATAGCTCCATTCCTTCAGTAGAATCTGCCAGTCTTTAGAGGAGATTTGCCGTTTCATATTGATTCCCTGACAAACTTAATGACATTGTGGTGTATGTAAGTATGTATGTATATGTATATACGTACATTCACTACCTAAACGAGTATTCATTTGAATGGAGCACAGTCGGGCTTTGTGTGTCTTGCTGTACGCGGAGCTCGTCGCTTTGGCAGCTGGCTGCCGGAATCCGCTCCTATATAGCGCTGGAACGTCACTGTGGAGCGCCCTTGGGCTGACGTCACCATGGGAGCGTGTGCCGTGCCCCACGTAATCGACTCAAGCGGCGAGGACACAATCTGAGCCGGTGAATCGGCCATATCCCTAACGAATATTTCGAGGTACGCGTTAAGATAGTGAATATGAGTATGCGTGTGTGTCCGTGTGTGTGTGTGTGACATTTCGTTTGAGAACGAGATAACCCGAACCACCTGTATGTATCAAGCTTATACTTGGTATGTAGTTCTCCCATATTAAATACATGATCCCTATTGTTTTGTTCAGGTCGATGGTCACCTGAGATGAAAGTCTGGAAACCTTGTGAACACGATAGGTTTAGAATGCTTGGTCTGATCAAGTTAGAATTTCGTATGTAGCTTCTTTATGTGGAGTACAGGACCAGTGTTTGTGGGCTTTCGTTGAGAAATGCGAGGATTGTGAACATTTTATATATTGCAGAATTTTAGCTTGAGGACACCATTATTCGACGACGCCTGTATGGATGAAGCTCATACCTGGTATGTGTGTTCCCTATAACATGCGCATAGTCTGTATTGTTTCGATGTCGGTCAAGAGTCACCTGAGGTCAACAGGCATCAAGACAGTACAGAAATTACTAAGCGTTTTGGCATTCGGGTTTCTTGAAGATGTTATATGGCATACTCGAGCCGTGCATGTAAAAAATTAAACATATTGTGTTCCTATGTTTTTATGAGACATTTGATCGCGATGTGTGTGACCCCTTGGTGTCATCGTCGCGAATCTCTGAAATGAATGAAGTAAATTCCATCGTCTTTCTTCTTGGACCTACCCAAGACCCTTTCTTTCTGATACGGATGCCTTATCATCACTGGTTTATGATGAATTGCACATTGTTGCTGATTTATCGACAGGCAAATCCACGTATTTCCCCACGAGGGAGCCGTATTACAAAACTACCAATCCGGAGACAGCCAATGAACGTTTATCCTGTTAGCTTGGTAATAACTGCGATGCCCTGGACGAATATACAAACATCATATTAGGATAACAGGGAAATGCATCAACGTCAGAATTTTGAGAGTAGTGGAAACATTGAAGATAATTAAAACGCAAAATGACACTCAACGCAATATGATAAGAAGATGATTAGGGACTGGGAGGGACTTGAATGAGAATCAATGCAGTATATTAGGCAATAAGCGCATATAAATCTCTGACCTACGTGTGAATTAAGAATATGGAAATGCGATTTTAAATTGTTTGTATGTATCTCGGCAACTAGCCTAAGTTCCACCCGTGAGCCAGACAGAGCATGTTGTGGTGTGACGAATGAAACATGTTTAACGAAATATCAACTCACGCGTGCTATGCAAAGTGTCTTTCAAATAATTCCCAATACGGTTCACATCCTACCCTTTAGTCCCCATACATGCCACGCGGAGAATATCGTTGGCATATTCTGCATCCCCAATCCTGCAAAGGGCTGGGAATTTTCAATAATATAGGTGGAACGTCCATTTTGGAGAATAGCAGCTCCCTAGTACATTCTCTGGAATATGCGTAGATGTTCTTGGGAGAAAAAAAATCGCACGCTTTTCAAATGAACCAACCATTAACCAACAAGCCACACATGGAAATGTGACCCCATCCGCCGCTATTAAACGTTGAAACGTGTCATTAACATTATATCGTGGAGTATATAGGCAAACGTTTAGGAGGGCAGGGTAAATGGTATTTAGGAAACCACGAGGATGCCCAGCATTTGGTCAGTGGAATTATTGCATGCTTGTTCTCGTCGAGACTGATTATACGATAATTCACACCTGAACTAGAAAAAATGTATGTTTCTTGCACGTAGTTAGCCAATGTTGTACAGAATGGAATGTTATGCTTCCCTTGAACGCTATTTTTCCAGGTTAATATCCAGCTCACGGGAACCATGCGTGACTTTCACCAGACACCAAATGAATATTGCAGGTGTTGACAAATCGCTACCTTGAAAGTACGTGGCAAACAACAAACATCGAGTGTCGACAAATTGTTCATGTCGATATCGATATATGCAGCCTGCCTCTGCATCCCAACATATTTGGCTTTACGAACATTGCTTTGATTTTGCCATGAATGAATTAATGAATTCCTATTTAGGGGCTGATCATTGAATCGCAATATGATGTTGTGCACAATATGATCAGCAGATGGTTACTGGGTTGAAAGGTACCATGCGAGATATCAATTAGTTGATCAAATTACCGCGTCATTATGTTCACACAAATGTTTTCTTAAATATGTTACCTCATGCGTTTTACACTTGCATGTAATATTAATAATTTTAATAGGATTGCGTGATAATAAAACATAGAATTCCTCTTAGAATTTAAACAGAGGTTTGTTGCGTCATCAAACGAGATCAAATTATTCGTTTAGCCTCGTAACGGAAAACACCGGATTTGGCATATATTCCAATGATTTTGATATCACCACAGACTAAACTAGATCTATGATGGTTTCCGTTCTCGATAGTCCAGTATCCCAATTTCTCATTCAACTTCGCACATATTCATAGTTGTGTTGTTTGGAATCGGGCTGAACGAACTACCCTCTCAGCGCGCAGGCAGTTTGCAAACAATCATGATGTTGAGTTGATGTTTTTTATCCTTATTGCGATGTATGACCAAAACATCAGCGAGATCACTGCACAAGCCGAACCCCCTTAGTGTATCGTCGCGAAATGAATGAAGTAAATTTCATCGTCTCCCATCGTAAACTTAAGCTACCCAAGTGATCTTTCCTCCTAATCTGTTTGCTCATTTATTACTGGTTCATGACTTTTTGCATAATAGTTATACTGATTTATCGGCACACGAATCCACGTATAGTGGTGTCCCACGAGGGAGCCATATCACAACATTATCCGGAGACGGTCAATGAACGTGTATCCTGTTACCTCGTTAATAACTGTGATGCCTCGATCGGGACGTGATATACAAACATCGTATAGTACATGTAAATACAAAAACGTCGGGATATTGAGAGTAGTGGAAACATTCAATATAATTAAAACGCAAGATGATGCCATACGCAATATGGTATGTTGGTACGAGCAGAGGGGGAGATTGAGAGCTCAGTTGGGAGCTACTTGAACGAGAGTTTGACAAAGAAATCAGGGCAGTATAAACAGATAATCATTAGGCAATCAACGCGTGTAAATCTTTGACCCATGCGTGGAAAATATAACAACGAGATTTTGAGTTGTCTGTATGTAGTTCAGCAACTATTTTATTTCCACCCCACGTATATGGTAGAATGATATATAGTCATACGGTTCAAATCCTAATTCCCTCCGATCTCCTTATACGCCAGGCAGAACGTGTCATTGGTACACTCCCAAAACAGACGAGTGAAGTTGACGCCATTGGAGTAATCCTTTAGCGGAGTGAGCGCACTCCGATTTAGGAGTGAAATGTCACCCAATTGGAGCGATCTTCACTCCTAATAAGGGTGCATATCACTCTGAAGGTTCGCTCAAATGGAGTGACATTTCACCCTTATTTTGGAAGGCGCGAGGTAACACTCCAATGGAGTGGAATTCACTCTTCTGCTTTTAAAGAGTATATTCTACAAGCCCAAGCCCGCAAGGGGCTTGAGATGAATGAAAAGGCAGAATGTCCTTCCTGGAAGACAGAAGCCGCGCCTACATTTGCTGAAATTCACGTAAGTGAACAGAACTTGAGACTCAAGACATCATTTGCTTTTCAAATGCATCAGCCATTCACCAAAAAACCCTTTGAAGACATGACGACATCTGCCACTATTTTTTGCCCAAATACATTCACATTCACATCAACAGTACATACTTTATCCAGAGTAGGGCAGGGTAAAGAAATCGTGCAACATTTGTTGTGCTACATCAGCACATGTTACTTTAGGACGAAACATCGATATGAAGCTGGAGAGGGTACACAATCACCTAGCAAAAATATATTTCGAGCACGAAATATGCTAATTAGATGGGCCAATTTGCATACCAGAATTTAATGCCTAATTTTGCACATACATTCGCATTCAGGAGTTTACAGAAGAGTTGTTACAGCAGGATGTAGTAAATGTTAATGTAAACGACATCGTTGCATCTAAGGGACAGTGATGAAAATGTTAAAACTATCAGGTCACATTATAAATCTCTGAGATACTTGGCAGACAGAGGATCAAACCTATACAATTTATTTTTTCACGAGATAAATTCTGTAAATTTTGTAGGAACGGTGCTCTGCGAATTGTGATAACCACTCAATTGAGCCAAAAAGTTGTGTATGGATGGCTCATTGAGTGTCAAACTTAGCAGTACTCATGACGCGAGAATATTCTAAGGGTCATATAGGCCTATAGATAGACATATTCAACGTCAAATTGATAGGCACTATCGGTACTTTATGAGGCAATATCGCCTGTTATAGCAATTGTCGAAAAACCGACAGCAGCGTTTGCATGACGTCGGGACGAAAATCCGTTGTAGTGCAGTTCGATATTGATAACGGTATATCGTACCTAATACTGTCAAGATACCGTAATCCATATCGAATTGCACCTTGACGATTTTTCGTCTGAACATCATGCAAACGCCGACGTCGCTTTTCCGCCAGTTGCTAACAGACGATACCGTAGCCATATTGCCTCTTCAAGGAAGAGAAACGGAGGGCAAATGTGGACAAATGAATGATATCGTGTCCGCGGGTTATCTTCTTGTTGCATTTATTGCTTCACTTCCAGCTGATGTATCAGTAAGAGTGGCCTGATATATATCCCATATCAGATATAGATATTTTTAAAGGAGTATAATTTCACGCAATATGAGCTCGCCCGTAATAACTGGAAGAGTCTGAACGCGCCAATTACTGTTCTAAGCAGCCGGTAGAATAGCAAAAGAATGCGTTCACTCCGAATACCATGTCCAACATGTTCGGAAAATATTCAATCTACACACATGTGAGCCTGCCAGCAAGCAAAAGGCGCCTGCTCGTCCAACTCAACAATATGAACTCATCCGGTAATAGTCGTCGGGCCTGAATACCCCAAATATCGTTCTGCGTTGTTGTAAATATCAATGTTTGCAATTGCCACAAGAACAAAATATCAATTAGTCAGCTAATCACATTTCCACATCATCCTGTACGCACAGATGTATTCTCCATCAAGTTTCATGATGTTAATAAAAGTTGGTCCGATTATAAGCCTTAATTACCATCGCCGTTATGTAAACCGCTTTCGGCTATCCATTACACCATGAAAAACACGTTGAAAAGGTGACGATGGGAGAGCTTGCATGCAAGTATGTAACCTTCCTGTAAACATTTTTATGGGTGGAAGATTGCTTTAATGTTCAAGCGAGACTTTGTCATACATCCATCGGTACGGTAAATCACGGCGCCGTGAGACGGGTGATAATCCTTCCCCTGCTTTCCTCATTTCATTAAAGAGGTCAATAACCACACAGGCATGATATCGTGTCTTTTTTACCATGTTGATTTAAATCAAATTTATTCAAAGAAAGAAGGACTGCCATTGCAATTTTGTTTCTTGCAGCAAATGCTCTTTCTAAGTGCGTCATGGTTGATGTTGATTATTGTCCCATCCCAGTTGTGCCGGATGAGATATTTTGGCCACTTTGATCTGTTCCACCGATATTGTATCCAAAATGAGTACATGGAAGTTTTTATTAACAACGCCCAATATTACATTGAATGTATTCCTTGAGGCACTTACTAGTAACAAAACTACGGGTACTAACCTTAGTACAAGGGCACCAGCAATGATGTTCTAGCTTCGGATAGGCTTTCGTCTAATTCAGCATATGAGTGTGTACATGAATATTGGTGTGATCATGTGCGTGTCTGTGTGCGTGTGCGAACCAGTGATGTACACAGAACATATGAAAACTATAGGGAAGTCAAGGAGAGCATGTTATACTGACAATGACACGAGGCACATTCAATAATAAATGCTATGTTCTCCTTTTTGCTTATCCGAAGTAACTATATTCATCGTAAAACCCCCAACATCTGAACATCAACGGACGCAGATCCAACGAATATGAGTTAGCCGGTTACTAAGATAATGTGACGACACGTCATCACCCTGTCATTGAGATAACACAGCAACAGTCAGTGCTGTGGAGTAATAAATGACCGGAGATCGATGCCTCGGTACTGCTGATTTCTTCCAAAACTACCGTGGAAGTTGGTTCTTGGGTATACATGTCCGCTCACCGGTATGTCCGCTGCGTGGCATTGGACTTTTCGACACACAGAAGCTCGCTAACTGAACACAGTTTCAGAGTTGCATTGTCAGATCAGCTATAGGCGTAGGAAGCGGACGGGGGGAGGCGGGGGGAGGGGGACGCCAGCCCACATGTACTCTTTTTTATTTCTCAATGGAGAATGAAGCATATTCTCGCTTCCTTCGTTCAATATAAAGGGTGTTTACGCGTGCTTTATCGCACTTTGAAGGCCACCTAAACATAGTTTTTGTTTCCAAAGGGTAGAGTGACAGCTTAGACTTCACTGTTAGACCTCTCCTACACCACATTGTACTAAGACCACCAAGATATACCTAAGTGTAAGGTGTCACCCCCTTGAATGCCCAGGTCAAATACCAATCTTCTTCCCCCACTCAGAAGTACCATTTGTATCCAAACTTATATTCGGGTAATGGGAAATATGAATATCATTTATCGCGTCTGGACTGAGAAAATACAAATACAAATTGGAGTGGGTTCTCCCTCTTAGGTGCTACATTGTACCAGATTACACCTGAGGGCATCTAGAAAGAGAAAAGCCCAATGGGGAGTTAGACACCCGCTCTACGGTACCTTTTCCCGTGTAGTTCAAAAACATTCTTCCTCAACCTAATCGCCTAATGGAACTTCTCGCTCGAACTACACCTTTTGGCAGAAAAAATCAGCACCAAATGGCACATGAACTTGATGAAAATTCAGAGTTATTTCAGAGTTTATTAAACGAGGTGGATGTTCATGTGTGCAACATCAGGTCATGTGAGAGAGTGCGGTGAACAGAACTGTCATAGTACGGTTGGACGTCGTTGCAGCTGGTTGTTACCTACCCGTTGCTCGCGATCAATACAGGCAAGCTAAGCCGTTATGGGTAAGCTGTGTAGCCTGCTTATACCGTCATAGATCAGTGAGTCTCAATAGACGGACGCTATTTAGCAGGGATTATTGTGTGGGCCCGTGTATGCGTACACCAGCCGTTTCAGACCAGCGTCAACGTACGTAGTTCGTGAGTACAGTTGCTAATCTGCAATTTGCTATGTGCCCTCTGCTCTCTCCGTCCCAATTTATTTTCGCCAATGCACTCTTTGAAGAATGACAGTTCCGTTCACCGCACTCTCTCGCATAACCTCCATCGTACTCGTAAACGAGTCGATATAATTCCAATTAAACTGCAACCACGAATTTCATTCAGGTCTCGTTTAATTTGGGAATTGCATCTAGGGCCATCTGAAAATGCTAAAATTGCCCAAAGTAATAAATCAGCTCCCCCACTCAAAAGTACCTTCCTTAGCATATGAGATCAGTCACGTATTAGCAAGAAAGTTTGTTCTCTCATATAATTTCGCCAGGTGTTATAGGCCTATTGGTCGATGCCTTTAGGGGAGTGACATATATTCAAACTTGCCGTTTCTACTGCGTGTTTCCCCAACACAGAAAATAGGAGAGCCGAGTAAAACCTATATTTGAAATTGTTGTTCCTGTCGATAGTATGGACAATTGCCGGCCGAAGGTGATATCCCATAAGGGCGGATGCGGGATGCAGTATAAATTCGAAATTCCCAGTTTGGCGAGGTTTGAACATTTTCAGAAAAGAAAAGGATGCATGATGAGGAGGTAAGACAATTATTTTATAGCAGCTCATGAATATGGACGTTAACTTGCTCTATGAGGAAGATATTCCACATAATTCCCATGCGGTTTGCGGCATGGGCGTGGTTCTTTTGCCTACTCAATATTCGTTTCATTTTTAGTCGAATGAATTTTTGCTGCTGTGGAATTTATCTTTATCTGTGCAACCCGAATACAGTTCATACGGTCACTTCCCACGTCTGTGTTCGCGTTAATGCGACGTTTAATGGTGTATAACTGCATCCAGCATCCGCACTTATAAGATCTCGCTCAACACTACCCTGCTAACGATCCTCAACCAGGGGAAAAAGGGGAAAACGACCGAGGTAAAAAGACGACATGGCAGTTAGGATTGAATCCATGCTTGCTTTGTCGTACAACTTCTATTCTAGTACATCGTATATTCAATGACAACGCAAGTAACAAGTAGGAGATGCCTCGTTGTTAAAAGTGTATGTTATATAACTGCAAGCTGAATGGGAACATGTAAAGTGTTGCAATTTTACCTTGATTGTTGTAAAACGTTATCAGTGATTGGGCTGAATGTCATTTTGATCGATTGAATGAGATATAATGTTTGATATTTATTTCTTCCGTCCTCTGTCGCAAGTGGCCTTAAAGGACGATGCAAACTCAGATTCATCAACTCGGACGACCAATAATCCTACCCATTGAGTTGTCGGAATGTCAAAATTTTCCCCACAGAGGCCGTGCACGGTAAATACTACTTCCATAGAGTATCATCAGAATGCTATACATATAGGACACTTATCATCTTCCTTGAAAATATTAAAACCGTGTTAGTTACGCCCTTCTTGAGCGAGCCCTGAGAGAACGTGGTGGACCCAAGCGCAGTCCAGACATAGGCTACTGTATAAGTGATGCACGAGAACAAATATAGTTCGCTTGTGCATTGCATGATTTGTTTAGCATCACTGCAAACTCTACACGAGCCGAAGCACTATTCTGAACTCAACTTCAATGTATCACTCAAAATATTTTCACATCATCTCAAAACGCTTCCAGAGAAAAAGATATTTCACGAGTTAGTGTGACGGTATCGCCTTTGTTGGGCAATCGACTTTCTCAAAGTGCCTGGAACGGTACAGCCACAGCGATAACATGTTAACATGGACCCAGCTGAAAAAGCCTCCGTTTACTTTTTTGATCCAATTTCTTGCCAAACACTTCATCCCAACTCCCATCGCTTTGGGCAACTTGCTAGCCAGATACCAGATAGGACCATGCTGAAACATTAGGAAAGTGAATACAATGCTGTTACCTATCTATATACCAGTAAAGCCAAACAAGATGCGCCTATTTTACCCAATAGCTGCTTTGAATCAATTACCGCGTAGGCATATAGCCAATCAGAAAATACCTCACGAGACAGTGCACATTCACTGGATTCAGTAATGCAAACTATTTTAATTATCTTAACGCTAAAAAACTTGAAACATTCATTGCAGGCGACAACAGAGAAGAACTTATAGACCTAAACTAGAATCTGAAGAATACATTTACATCAGAAACGGTAGTATAGACTCTTACTACGTGACACTAACCGATAAGGCATTCGCGTGGTTTCATCCAACGAGGCTACGACATGATGAACGATCCTCACTGGGTATCACAAATCTCGCATGCCTTGCGAATACTGCGATCACATCCCAAGGGACTTTTCGATTTGAAACTAATAGTTCTCTGCTCAAAATGAACGAAGTCCAATCAAATATTTTGTCCATTCTCTGTTCGGTGCCCATTCGATCCGTTTTCGGTTCAAATTGACCATAGCGTTCGTAGAGATACATTTCGCGCTAGTAAGTTTATTACAGACAGGGTACATTGATGCAACTTATTATTAACGATGGATAAAAGTCAAAAGATGTCTGCGGTTTTCATAAGCCATGCACCGTGTTGCATCAGAGGATTTGTTCTATCGCCCAAACAGCTTCCTCGATGGTTATATAGGCCTTAAAATTTTCCGGATATTCGTCAACTCCGCTATATCCCCGAGAGTAGATTCGCAAAGAGCAATCTCCCACAGGAGAACTTCCGTGGTGAAATAGTTATCCGTGATGGATACGAACGGAACAGATACCGTGCTATTTCTACATTTTGGAACACTCCAGGGTGTGCTGTACAAATAACGATCCGAGGATATGGAACAAATGCATTACCATGTGAAGATTAACATAGCAGTTTTATGATGACAGTGGTAATAAGATGAAATCAGAGAAGCGAAAAATTGAAATTAAAAAATCATCAAAATCCAATATGACGATTCAGTTTGTTTTACTGAGAATACCTATACTGGATAAGGCCTAATCACGAGAGGAGAAATATTTTTATTCGATTAGGACAATTTCGTCCGTTGAAATCAGCATGCATAAAGTGACGACTAGCAAGTAGATTGGTAGAAGGATTAGAATATTGTAGAAAACTAATATAATATTTGTGTAGCGATGATTATAAATTTGTGGCTATGCGCGGGATTCGAAGAGCCCAACAGCCTCTTCCATGATGTTTCAAAATCCTGCTGTTGACTACTAGACTTCAGCTTACACTACATACGCAGAATGTCTTTAAAATACGAAATATATATGAAATTGTCATTGAATTTCATGTGCGACATCACCACGTAAGCGGTTAACACTGTAGGACTATTTGTCCACTTCGTGAGTTTACTCAGAAACTTCCATATTTTCACTCCGGGTGGGTAACGCAAACAGTCATTTTGTTTCTGAGTGTCTCTGTTAGTGGTACATCGGTGTCAACAAAATGTTGGCGAATGTTACTACAATGCTCAATAGTTATTCAACTGAACGGAATGTAACGGATTATATGTTTTATATAATCCGTTGGTTAAGAAGCAAAAAAATGAGAACATGTTATCAATTCGATGCCAAAAGACAGATCCGCCTTTAAGATATTGGACAAAGAATCGTCCCCTGTTAGCTCCCAGTCCACCTGGCTGGCAATGACCAATTGTGCTGGATGAATGCATGCGTAGTAACACCAACGATGCTCTACCGAAACGGGGCATTTCTTGAAGGTATGTTGCTGTGTGCTATATTTAGCTTATGATAAGCTGATGAGATCAGGTTGATATTATGAGCATTTTGACCGAACAATCGTCATCAGTGGCTGAGCGGGAAAAGGAACCAGGCCGTATTTGGCCTAGATGCAAAAAATGAGAACCTGTCATCCACTCAAAGTCACAATACGGATCAAACTTGGAAATTCTGAATGGAGAGTCAATCTCTGTTAGCTCCTTGTCCACTTGGTTGGTAATGACCAATTGTATTGGATAACTGCATCCGTAAGAACACCACTGATGCTATTCAGAAACGGGGCATTTCTCGGAAGGCATGTTGTATGCTATATTCATATTTTGAAAGAGTGATGAGATCAAGTTGATATTACGAGCATTTTGACCAGACAATCGTCATCAGTGGCTGAGTGGGGAAAATGAACCAGGCCTTATTAGTCCTAGATGCAAAACCCGGAACCCAACGCATCTCGTGTGGCAGAAGAGTGGTAGAGCTGTATCAGTGACGCGTTGCATGCAGAGGTCCGAAGTTCGGGCGGCGTTTATCAACAGGTGGCTGTACTTACAGTTTCGATGGGCGTCCCGGCTCTGCTGTCATGCATGGACTTCGTTGGAGTATTTGCAATATGTCTCGTCGGTCGGCTGTGAGCAGTCACGCTGGACAAGAATCTTCCGCTCCTCCAGGTTCTGAGGAAGTGGTCGGATCATGTAGTTCACTGATGATCCGTCGGATGGGGACGTAAAATGGCGGTGCCAGATATCATCTGAGAACTAGTCGAAAAGAGAAGCCGAGTAATCGTCGGTACTCCTCCACGATAAATAATGGCCTGGGTTCCAAGATGTGCATTGCCATTACATCAAATCAAGCTAACACTAGGTTTATAAGGTAATTATAACTATACGTATGTATGAATGCATAGGTGTTTGTCAAATATTTAGGCATATGTTAATATAGGACATGATAAATTTGCAAGCTGCTTATTGGGACGATCAGTTAATAGCAATGATCAGCAGTAAGCTGGGAAAGTAAATTCGACCCTCAGACGATTTTTTGAGACTAGTCACACGTCATCTGGTACGAATATGCGTGAAACTAATAAAAAGTGATATGTTGGTTATGATATGTCAATGAAATGACTACATATTACTTTCCACAACATTACGGTTAATAATATATGACTGTTTGCGACCTCGCAACCACACAAGGAACTGATCCCCAATAGAGCGGTTCCGCACACAGACAATTATAAACAGAGAATCGGAGAAACGGTTCAGCAGATAACGTTCCGCCATATTATTGTTGCAACACGCTGGGGAGTACCTCGTAAATTACGAATCTTAGATAACAGGAAAAGACGAGTATTAAGACGGGACTACCCAAAAAAGACCATCAAAACGCCCACAAAATTATTAGGATTGCGATGTTCAATATATTTGGTATGTGCTCTAATAAATACACAGGTAATGTAATAATACCTACATCTATCTACAACCTGGGGCTGTGACAAAATAAGAACGCATACTTCGGCTGTTCATTTCCAGTTGTTTACTCGTTATTGTGCATCATTTTGTATGCCTTTTTAATGTTTGAAAAAATCGATGCTTGGATTTTTCCCCAAAAAGAAAAAACCCGGTCCCCACCGAAACTCCCCAAGGGGAAGCGATTGACCACGAACAGCCTGATATGACCGAGTTTCCTGGACTTATCGTGTTAACAAGGTTTCTGGACTTTGACCTCTGTTGACCTCAGATAACTCTTAACCTGACCATCGAACAATAGGGATCATGTACTCATGATTTTAAACTCACATACTAACCATGAGCTTGATGGGGTCGAGTTATCGTGTCAACAAGCCGAAATTGGGAAGGAATTTTTCACAATTTGTCACTGACTCCATCTTCTTCAACAAATACCAGTGCCGAAGTGGTATTACAGAACGACATTGTAACACTGATCCACAAATGGATAGCAAGTGATTGTTTTAACGTGAACAAGTTATAATGAAATAACAAGCCATCACAGCACTTTTCCTTTTAGTCTTCACACCAGCTCGTTTCGGATCTATTCATCTGTAGCCGCCACGTCCTCCACCGAATGGATATTCAGTTGTTGACACTATTAATTTACACAGAGGGCACGAACATCACTTTCGACAAATTGGTTATGTCATTACTAATAGGCCTGTATGCTATGCGACTCACTATATGCTACACCCATCGCCAATACGTTGAATGTATAGAATGGTATAGAATGTTAGGTACGGGGTAAAGCATCAGATTGGTGATTCAGGCTGGCCAATGATTTCACGCTCAATTGATAAAGTGGGATTGAAAAGAATTTCTCAATTTTTCCAAACCCGTTAGGTAATGCAGGCTTCGTCAGCCTGTAATGACTTAGCAGTAGTGTTATATTATACCAGCCGGTTCTAAGAGGCAACCGTGACTGTTTGAGACACTATATAACGCTCGATAAACGTGTTTGCTAAAAGAGACACGATGAACTACTTGCATGAGCATAAGTAACCGTTGAACCGTAGATACTGAAGATTTTGGACTGATACCCAAGATACCGTGACGAACAATCGTTGTAATTTCTGCTTTTATACTCACTTGTACTCTCTTTCATCTCCATGGCGCACAGTCACCAGGCTGCATGATTCAAATAAGTTTAATTTGAATGCAGAACGTTGATGATCGTGTCCCGATGAATAGACTGACCCTATTCGCTCGGATCTCTTCCAATGGGGGAGGGGGGCGGGTCAGCAGAAGATTTCGTCATCTTCTTCACTTTCGCCTTTTCTGGAATATTTTGCCCGAATAACAGAAATGTTTTGCCCAATTGGTGATCTATGCCACTGATTCTCACAGAACTATACTAAAAACATGATATTCCACGACGTTTTGAAACGCTTACTCTTATTCTTTCTGGAAATTCTGTTTGTCAAAAACAGGCAAGCCATTGAAATGACAGGTGCAAATTGCTGTAACTAAAACAATCAATCTCATATAGTTTATGAAATCAGCACGGCAGTGGTGTTTATTCACCGTCCTCAGGTGAGCGACACAGCGACACTCAGTGTATTATTTCATTCCAATCCAATCCACTCTAATCCAATCGTTGGTTTTACAGAGAAAATAAGAGCGCTAACTATTTCTATTTTTGTTCCTGGTGTCAATGGCAGTGCGGGCAGCGACTGGCTAATAGTATGCTAATAGGGTAAGAACTATAAAGCCGTTCTGTCGTCATTGTGTATTCTACTATCTATAATTCGATCCAGCACGATACTCCATCGATGATGCCGCTGTCAAATATGTATAACATAATGTCTCCAATGTGGTTCCTGCCCTGAGAAAAAGAGAGTCGGTGGAAACCACTCATGTGAAAATATGAACTAACTGGGGCTACAAGAACACCTAGGCTATTTAAACATGCCTTACTCACCAACCTTGATATCGTACGCGGAGTGATTGAGGGGCCTTGCGATGAGCAGTCGATTTGTATCAAGGATACGATAGTGATCAATGTGACCTTTGCTGATTTCATCTTTAGATATTGAGTGAAAATTAAATATTTTTAAACGAGTCGTCAACTAATGACCAAGCGTTCGTCAAATTTGACGAGCGTTGATGATCATTCACACACGGTAAGATATTAATAAAACGTGGATCAAGGACAATGTTCATGATAGATGCCAACATATATCTTATTTAACCATGGTGTGTAGAGCTCTTATAACTAATGTTCGATTAGCAGTAGGCGGACCCGTAGGCATATGAAGCGTATCTATGGGTGACGACATCCGCAAACAGTAGTTCGTATAGTGAGCGATCGACACAGATGAGATACAGTGCGTATACAAGGGTGAACCTCATCAACGTAATATTCTAATCGAATTATTAGCCTATAGATCATGACCCCAAATACCCCTCCGTGCGTACGCCACTGGTGTGCATAACACGTGAGGCAATCGAGTGACATGCCTTGTTCAACAGCCGAGAGTGTGGTCTAGTGGTTATGACATGCGGCTCCCAACCTACAGGATCATGAGATTCGGGAACTGCTCGAACAATGAAATTTTGGTCCAGTTCCTGGGTTGCAGTGACCTGTCTGCTACTCCTCAATTATAGACCCTAAGATATGCGTTAGTTCGCACGATACTGGCATTGGCGATTATATTTTATATATGAAGTTCGCCGAGTTCGCGCATGGGGGTTCATTACAAACGAACAATTAGCACTGTGGAAAAGCCTCTCCGACTTTGAATGGATCCAAAGTCTGGAGATATACCGAGCGAGCTAATCTGCCATTCGGCTATGTTTCTTAGTAGAAAGAGAGAATCGATTATTCTATTTTACATTGAATTTTATTCAATATAACAATGTTGTTGCACGGTTGGGGTAAGTTTTCATACAGTAAATCTATGTCTGTATGTGAACAAATTGAAATCGAAGGTATTCCGAAAAGAAACGCACCATGCGACCCCCCAAGTGAAAAAAGCTGTAAGAATCTGTTGGATATGATTTCGAGTTGAAAATCGAACGCAAGCTTCTCAGTCAAGTTCGGATTCTAGTAAGATGGATCTATCCCACTGTTTTGTCAGTCTGTGGCAGTACCTGCCTGACCAAGGGGTATATTGGAGATTGATACGTCAATGAAATATCCGGAGAAGACAATGGGCATTGTCTGTTCGAAATCAATTTGCAACGATGGAATCATTGTTCTGATGGAGATAAGTATTATTTTATCACTAGTTTTCTAGAAACTTCGCCATCCCTGAGGAAGATTCATGCAATTTTCCCACAGGAGAACCTTCGCGGGCAAAATAATCAAATAGAAGTTTGACGGGGTGCTTGCCAGCCGGATGGAGGATCGAACCTATACAAAGTACAGCAGAGTGTGCAGACCAGAATTCTGAACTGATTGATAGCTGCAAATCCTTCACCAGATAAGCCTTTTCGCCGACTCCTCAATGTGGGGAGTGGGAGGGGAACACATCTTGCAAACTTGCAAATTGTCTATCCCCCGTTTTCTTGATCCATTCTCCATGCTCAGTGCCCAGCGAGTAGGCAGAGTATGAACCGCCCGGGATTTGAACTTCGATATCCCGGATGGAAAGCGAATGTTCTAACCAAATGCACTGAACGAGTACACACTGAACGTGTATGGTGATGTTTGGACATTCCGAACCGCTTCAGGGACTCAGGGAGTACTGTTCAAATAACCTTCCGGGATATGGAGCAAATGCATTACCATGTATAGAGAAACATAGTTGTCTGATATTGACAGTGATGAAAGGAGAAATCCGACACATCGGGAAATTGAAACGCGACATATGACGACACGGTTTGTTTTGCTGAGAACACAGGCCGGGTGAGACCTATTTTGAGGAGAATTATTATGCTCGATCATGACAATTCCGTCTGTTGAAATATACATCCATGCCGCGACGGGTAGACAGATGTCGCAGAAATGTAAACTCATTTCAGACTAATATACTAATGTTATTCTTGTGGCGTTGTCTATATCCCGGGCTACTATCCAAACGTTCCGGTGGGTCCCTTCTTCAAACGAATTTGTGCAATTATTGTCTGGTTCCAGGTGAAGCTGCTCTAATATACGCTCGAGCTTCCCGAGTGTTTGGAGTTCAATTCGATACTAACTTCGGGGCAGCTCATGGCTAAACTGACCTCAGGCTAGTGAGCCCAGAACGATAACAACACGAGTTGTGCCTGAGTTGTACTCAGCGAGTTTCCTGTGCTGAAACCAAGCCACTCGGGCGCAAATGAGAGGCTCCAAATATAATTATTCTCCGGATCACCCGATACCCATAACTGATGTTGGTTATAGGGAGCACGCATAAATTCTTACTCATGGGGCAATATGAACATCGGTCGCACGAGTCGCCGAATGTGCCCCGATTACTCCGAGTGAGCCCGAGTACTCCGAGTGAGCCCCGATTACCCCCAGTGAGCCCGCGAGCGAGGTGCGAGTGAGCTACACTCTAGAAGAAATCTAGTCAGTCAAATCGACTAGAATGCATATCAAATGGGCCACGAATAGAATCTAGTCGACTATTTGACTAGATTCGGGTCAATTTCGAAGAGAAACTTGTTAGTTTTGAGCAGAAAATAGTCATATATGAACCAAATCTAATCAAATATTTGAGTAGATTCTATTCGTGGCCCATTTTATATGTATTTTTGTCAATTTGACTAGATTTGTTCAGAGTGTAGGGAGCGGGCACCGAGTGCGCCCCGGATTTGAACTGGGGCGACGGCTCCGAATAGTTACTGGTAGTGTTCAGACATATGATGTTCCTTGTGCAGACATATAATGTTCCGTAACAGATGCCCCAAATTTGACTTTGGGGTGTTCTTAATTATCGAGGAAGGAAGGGATTCTCCTTAGCTTAGTGTGTTGCTTGCTTCTTCGTGGGGCGTTGTCAATTTCCTGCTAGTTAACCAGGGAACTCAGTTAAACAGAAAACGAACAAACAAATCGCTTTCTTGACGGGAACTTAAGGGGGTTAAGGCGACAGGGGTAAGTCTCGACTTGACTTCTCTGGCATAGGTCTTTTTGCAAATTTAGAATGGGGAATTCAGCAATAAATTCATGGGTGCGACCATGCCTCGTTGAAAGTTGGGTGCTTTCACGGTACCGGTGCACATACTATCGCTATCGGGACACACGGTGCGGGTGAAAACATCTCTTGAAATAGGGATCGAAAATTAAGCCAGGGAACGCCACTTAGTCGTGCAAATTAAGACATGACAAGTTAAAGTGAGGATAAGACTAAGACCATAGATTTGCGCGGAGTTGTGGTTTCGCTTCTGGATTATATTAATTTGGCCATCTGTTGGAGATTCGAGCAAAAACATTTCTGGCCTCAATAGCAAGTGTCCCATACGCCTGTGGGCCGCGGAGAAGATAGGCCTAAAAATGGGGGTTGTAATATTTGAACAAAACACTTATCTATCTATCCACCTATCTAGGTAATAGGTCAGTGAGGGGTCAGTGCAATGTCGATGGTTGATCGAATTGGATGCTGCAAAATCTCGCGCTTCGCGCGAACATGATGGATGCTGCCAGGGGCATACGTGTCGTGGCGCCCTCTATTCGGCCCGTAACTACGGCCCCGGGCTAACAGGCTAATGGATGGGAGGTGATAGATAGTGGTCACAGCTATACGGAGCACCCCCATCATATCGAGTTACTATCTCGAAATGTTGGACAAAAATCACTTTGTAAATTGGTATCCTCCCGGCGGGACCGTAGTTACGGGCCAAATAGAGGGCGCTACGACACGTATGCCCCGGGCTAATGGATCGGAGGTGATAGATAGTGGTCCCAGCTATACGGAGCACCCCCATCATATCGAGTTACTATCTCGAAATGTTGGACAAAAATCACTTTGAAAATTGGTAT